>JASANF010010962.1:0-17599 GCA_030248245.1 Trissonchulus sp. WLG1_4
TATATAAACGCTTTCTCACTGAGCCATTTGAGCACTTCTCCAGCTAAGATATTCATCTCCAGTTGTGTTGTTGCTCCCAAATTGTTGATCAGAACGCCAACTGATGAGCCTGAAAGTAAAACAGTCAATTAAATTTTCATGTTTCAATGCATCTTAATAACAATACTATCGTACGCAGCAGAGCAGAGATCATCAAACGGCAGACATCATTTATCTCAGTACCTAACCGAAGAAGACAACTAACTGATAGCATTGGCAGTCTATGTAAGTAGAGCGACCGTAAAAAATAAAAATGGCCTTTGTTACAGTCTTAGCCCGTGGCATTTGATAAGTAATAACGTACGTGTCACTGGATAAAACATAGAACGTGGTCAGTGAACGCATTTCATCAATACGATACCCTCGTTGCTCTCTCGATACAACATACCCTGTTCGATGTGAAAACGGGTGGTGGAATTCGGTTTGGTCATGTGATCAAGCATGAGATGGATTGTTTCCGCGAATGGAACAAAAATTAAAGCGATTTGTCGCCTCAACAAAACAAATAGTACTAAATCGCATTTTATTTAAACAGCTTATTATCAATACCCGAGAGTACATAATAAAGAGTATGACACGACCAAATGCTAGCCTCGGTCCCGATGACAACCTGCGACCGGTAACTTCGAAAAGAAAGCTCACGAATTGAATGCCTATCTTCACGGGATCGGACCACGGTTCAACACTTGGCTGGGGAACACCCCACGACAAATCAGACCATAGTGGTCAACACTGGGAGATTGGAGTGTCATACTTTTTTATTATGCATTCTTGCCAACTGATAACAACATTAAGAAAGTCCGTGTGACAAGCTTAAAACACTGCCTGGTGCCGTTCTTTCATAATAAGTGAACGAAGCACCCAACGTCACGTTATATTTTTTGAGCTCAACAATTGACTTGAAGGTTGAATACATATTCAAGTGAACGTCGTGATAAGCAGCCGTGATGGTATACAGCCGTCATGGTATACAAAAAATCCAACCAAAGCAGATGCGCACCTGTGTTTACTTAGTTGGTTGTGCTACGCAAACGCCCTTTTGCCTTTTGAACGTTTATTTTCAGTTTGGTCGTGATGAGCTACAGCCGTGATGGTATACAGCTGTCATAGTATACAAATGCTTAGTTAGGTATTATGTACATAGTATAGTAATGAAAGACTGCGTAAACAAAGGCTCAAAGAGCCTAACCGTATACATGTATAACTTTACTGTCGGTCCGGTTTGTCAAACACAGTAACAATAGATGACCCTGACATGAAGCTTTTGAGTAGAGTTTCAGCTTTTCATAGTTTGGGCAAGTGGTCAGTTGTATACCATGACGGCTGTATACCATCACGGCTGTATACTATCACGACGCACCCCATATTCAGAATGCACTTGTTTTGTACTGTAATTGGCCTTACCAATCTGCCCTTTGACCTCTTCACAGTAATCAGCTATTTCGTCTACGCTGCAACCAGCTTCAGCCATTGCACCACCAATCTAAATCAGTCCTTTATCATAATTGTTAACATACGTATGATTAATATATAACTTAAACAAAATAAGTATAGGGTACGTTAAGAATGGTTTGAGATGAAATAAATAGCAATTTTAATTAAAACAGAAGAATTAGAAGAGTTCTGAATCGTTAAACAGCTGCTGTTCCTTCAGCCGGCAATACAAAATGTTGACACCACCGGGTACTACACATTCTAAGGGCCTCCTTTACGGGTTAAAGGGTTAATTATAATCGGACTGAATGGTTCAAAAATTGAGCTTAAAAATGCCATTCCAAAACCTCCGGATTAAACGGACTTAACTTCTTGCGCGCTGCTTTTTAATCGGACTAAACGGACTCAACTATGCACGCTAATGTTAAGCGTGCATGTTAAGTCCGTTTAGTCCAGTGGTAGTTTTGGAATGTGGTCAGACTAATAAGCAGCTGACTTATTTTAACTCGTTTAGTCCGTGTAGTCCGACTTGTCATTCCAAAACCTCGGACTAAAATAAGTCCAGTCCGTTTAATCTGGTAAAGGAATAGGCCCTAAGTGCTTACATTTTAAACAATAATACTACATAGCTAAACAATTAGCGGTAAGCATCCAGCGACATTAATCAAAATTCACGAAATGTCAATGTTTACAAATGTAAAAATAGTCCACTTGATGACTTGAATAATCCTATTTGATCCATTCCCCGTGAAATACATAAAAGGCAGTCTTAGCTTAGTCTTGCTAAACGCAGTCTAAGGGGACCATTGTAACTTATGCATTACAAGTAGAATTCTAGAATTTTTCGTTACCATGTTCTAATTTAACTAAAATACAACGTCTTAGACTGGTTTGTATCTCACCCGGTAAGTTTTACCACTACAAACAAATAATTTAACAAAAAATTCTAAAGGTTTTATCACTTTGAGCATGATTATAGACCCAGCCAGTCCCCGCCGACCCGCCGTTCGATCCTCCGAAAGCAAGGCAGTGTCATCTCCCAACACCACCATTCTGATTTTCCCGTTGTCCGGAAAGGCCGTTTTGGCGCGTTCCACAGCCAAGCCAAAGTTCAGTCGATCTCCAGTGTAGTTAAACACAAACACCACCGTACCCGCTGAAAAAATAATGGAATATGGAACTACTCAGTTAATGTATTGTTTGCATATTTGAACAACCAGTATTTGGTAGGATGGCAGCAGCCAACAAAGTTAATTTTAAAAACACTACAGTTTTCGTTTACAATAATACATTTTTGAAACAAGTATGTAGGTAGGTACTTGGTAGTTTGGTAGTACGGCAGTTGAATGTAAAAAAAACCTTTGTTTAGCTTTATCTTTTACATTAGGTTATAATGAAACACTGTAACTGCAACTGCAACAACTTATGATTTTGGATGAACTTTGATCTTAGGGGAAACTGCGGGCAGAGTTTCTACAGGTATAACAAACACAACAATGAAAACAGTCAACTGTAAATATAAAACTTATGCCATTTAAAATAATTGAAATTTATCAGTGTTACCTGAATTTCTGAGGGCATCGATTGCCGTTAATATTCTGGAAGGCGGTGGAGATGCAAAAACGTGCCCGGCAACGGCGGCTGTCAGAAAACCACGTCCAACATAACCTTAAACAAGCTAAACTTTCGCTGTTGGAAAACACCAAAACACTTCTATAGAGTGAAACACTACTGTGATACTGATTAAGTTGAAAACTCCTAACCCTATTTATTAATTACCTGCTCTTAGATTTCATTGATCCAGTTGATTACAAAATTAATTTATATCTCTGTCTATTTGTCTACAAGTGGAACAACGTATCGTCCGGTACTGCCCGATTCATACAGAAGTTCCTGCTTACATTTCATAAAATTCACCTTACAACAATTGGTCGGCAACCAAATAATTAACCAAATGCCAACTATACGTGTTCTGCTATGCACAGGCGGAATCAACGATGATTGGATGAATGCTAACTGAATCTAAATTAAAGTGTGCGACAACGTATGTAATATTTTAAAGTAGTACCTAACTGACTCCCTCAAAAACTGTATTTTTTATATAATATCAATATGTTTAAAAAACATATATAAACCTGCAAAAACTGGTTCGTGACCAGAACCACCACCGCAGAGAACAGCGACTTTGCCAGATTTTCGGTATTCATCAAGATCCGACCGAACAACGACGCAACTGTCCTAAAACATCACTATATCGTGTATAAACCCGTTTGCCAGTTGTTGCACAGGCAGCGGTGATCGAGGATTGAACACCTAAAAATCTGTTTAGGCGTATAGCTGTATGACCGCTCAGCCGACAAAAATACAAAATAATCATGCCACGAATCTAGTCCCGTACGATCAGCCTGTGGCGTGCTTATTTAATAATTTTGCCAGCTGGACGAAAATAAGGCTGTACTGTAAAACTATAGAACGATAAACGAACGATACTGTAAAGTAATGAGCTCCTGTGAAGTTGTTCCTGAAATTCCTTTTTGTTAGTAATTAATCTTGGGCCAACAGCCGCTGCAGAATGGGACTGATGTTAGTCACTTGTCGATCGTTTAATACTGCTAATAATTTAATACTGCTTAATAACGGCTAATACCTCATACATAACAGCTACATATAACAGCTGAAAGAAAACATAAATCAACACGAACCTTAATTAGTTGTAAATTATTTCTTGAGGCTACGAATCCCGCTAAATTTTCAACAACACATTCTGCCGGGTAATTGACCAGTTTCTTGGGGACCCCCGCCATCATCTAGAGCACAAAAATTGAAAAGTATTTCAAGTAAACTGCCCCTATCAGTTACACGCAGAGCCAATCTATAATTCACGTGCACGCACTACTGATAAGAAAACGTGTGCCGAAACAGCAGCTGATCAAGTTTTTAGAAATCTGGTATTTTTATCGAGAGGGGCAAGGCCCCCTTCATTTGTAGTCGACCATCCGCCATGTTTTCGTTTCTTCCCCCTACACATTTGCAAATATTGTAAAATTTGTCCGAAAACATTGATTTGCATTTTTGTTTTTGCGCACTATTACCAGACAGAACAGCTGCTCTTTTTGGACCATAAATTTATTTGCTAAGGCTGTTGTTTTAGGTAAGAAATTGTTCACTATTCATTATGAAAAAAATTGCGACAAGTGGAATTGACTATTGGTAGAACCAAGAGTACATACTAGCGTATCAATCTCTATAGAAGAAGAGTGAGATACTCTCCAGCCTGCCAGTGTTCTAGCACAAGCAGATGCGCAGGTCGTTTTCAGGCCACATGTTGATATTCTGTGCAACATGTGGCTGGCCAATCAACGCGTAGATTCTCTACGTAACACACTTTAGTATATAATCGTTGATAAGCATCAAGCGTTGATAAGCATCAAGAGAGGGATAAAAGGTCAATAACTCATCTTTAATTCAATATTTAGGTGCGAAAACATCACAATATCTTTGCAAATACCTTTTTGGACATTTTGGCAAACCTTCAGCGAAATTTATTGAGAAACTTTCGAGATATAAATTTTTCTCAATTTCTTGAAAGTTCCTCAATCAATTTCGGTAAGTTTGTCAAAATATCCCTAAAGGTTTTGCAAACCTTTTTTAATGTTTTTGTAAGCAGACTATAAATAAATAATGAGTTACTATCCTTTCTCCTTATCAAAGCATCAACGATTATATACTAGTGTGTTACGCAGAGAATCTGCGCGCTGATTGGCCAGCCACATGTTGCACAGAATGTCAACATGTAGCTTGAAAACGACCAGCGCATCTGCCTCTGCTATAATACAGGCAGGCTGGAGAGTGTCTCACTATTCTTCTATAGAGAGTGAGGCGATTATGTACTCTTGGTAGAACTTTGCCACTGCTGATTAGTTCATTATAATGGAATGAGCCTACCAACTATTAACCCTTATTTCTGTCTACGGACAGACGCATGACCAAGAACAAGAACGGGCGGGTTTTATTGCTGCTATCGGACCGAGCTACAGGCTGTAAAATAGGCTCCTACAGTCCTCTGTCAAACACACGTGTCAGATCTTATTTGAAATATTAAATCATTCAAACTACCATTATAAACACAACAGTGACACCAGCTTCAAAACTTTATTGTGCAATTCAGTGGAACAAAACGAGAAAAACAAGCACGTCAATAGACAAGGTCATAAAATGAGGTCTACTATTTACTAACATAGTGAATAAAAATTCAACAAAAAAGCAGTCACGTAAACAGCAGAAAAACCTATTTTCTTCAACAAATCAACATACCAATTTATTGTCTATATTTCCAACCAGCTATAAAAAACGGACATACAATTAACAGAAATATCAGTACACCGAGGTCCCAATTACGCAAAACTTGACGTCAAGTCAAGAGTACACAATGAGCATGATTTTAGCTTATTTAATACCAGCCTTGCAGAAGAGGAGACTTGACTACCCGGCAGCAGAAGGGAAGATGATGATGTTTTCCTTATTATCAAGCCTATGATCCCCCCATAGGTTATTGTCACTTGAAAAAAAAACAATAGCTGGTCCTTTGTGTTTAGTGCACACACAGCACACTACTGTTGAGGACATGGTGTGTTACCCTTTCTTCGTGTGCCCCTACTTTTGTCAATTCGTTAACTAACAGTCAAACACTACCAACAATCTCCAAGTAATGGGAAAGGTTTAAAAGCTTCAGTAGAGAAAGACAAAAATGAGTATTATATATTTATATGTGTATAAAGTATTGAAACTAAACAAAATGTTTTGAATATCATAATTACCAATCGCAAAACATTATTAATAAAAAGCAAATAGAAACAACTTGAATCGCTAAAGATTTATTAGCAAAACAGACATGACCCGGAAAATTCGATTGAACTTTTTGCACATCACAACATACCGGTACCAATAATTATGAAATGTTTGCATGATTACACCCAAAGTGAAGGAAAACAATAATTATATTACTAACAACCGAGCGGCATTTGGATCCATATGACAATGCTGCATTCACTAATTTACCAAAAAAATCACCGACTATAATTATGATTTTACAAAACTAAATATTAAAAGTCACAAAATTGTACGCAAAATATCTGGATCCAAAAACAAATCCCGCTCAAACTAAATTGTATACTTAACTATAAACGTATGCATACACATACGTATATAATCGCTAATGAATAATTGTTTTAACTAATCCCGACAAGAAGAAATCCTTGATTGATATGTTTAGCTCTTGATGAAGTGCCATTTGTCTACTAAAACAAAACAGCAAAAGTAAACTTTACAAGCACATTTTTATAGTATTAAATATTCATTCATAAAAAATCATAAAAATTCAAAATATGAGTACGAAAACACATCACACAGCTTTAATACCACTGCTTTCAGGTCTGAGCATGGACTTTTCTCATTGCAAAAATATAGCTGATTATGATGTTTCACTGAAGTTTTTATAATTATAACGAAAAAATAATTTGGTCACAAAAACAAATAAAAATTGAAAAATATTTCGGCATGAAGCATCATAAGTCTATTAACATTTAATAAAATCAAAAATAAATGTGAAAAAGAATACACGCATGGTTCATCCGATTTCGCTATAATAATGTATTAAAAACTGCAGAGGCAGCGAAAAACACAAACTTCTTACCATCAGCACTAATAGCCAGTGGATCTGTCAATGGAGGCGCGTCATCGACTAATATTCGAGCTTCCTCACCAGATATGCGCGCAGAGGAGCCATCCACAGTTGTGTTGCTCCTAAAAATTAATTGTTTCAACTTCAAGTTTCAACAAGCCTACGAATTCAGATACGAGTCAATATTACGTAATCAGCTACATAATTACAGTATTAAGGTAGTAACAGTCTTAGTTGAATATTAAAAGCAAACTAACCACTATTATTTTGATAAAACGTACACATGCATTACAATAGTAGAAAACGACTTTTACAATACGTTGTGCGAGAACTGAGAACGTCACAAAAAGTGTTTAAAAATTTCATTTCCATTATTGTTTGAATTATTAAGTATAGCTGCACTGCTGCAGCCACCAGTTTTCAACAAAATAACAATTACTAGAAAAATCTGGTACTGAACTGAAACGTATAGGCTTGTTACTTGGTAGCTAGATACAGGATATCTAACCAAATAACTAGGCATACGTATTTAGTGATTCATGTCCGGAAGCAATAAGATTTCTCCAATACTGATGTGTCTCCAGAATGACGCGATGGGCAAACTCCTAAACAGTTCAAAGTTTAATAGGTTTAACATCTAAAAATCATGATTTCTTCAAGAAAACAAAATATTTTACAGCTGTTCATTTCAATTGTATAAATAAATATATAAGCAGTAAAATGTAAACCATCTGATTTAATTGTAATGAAATAAAAAACGAAAATCCGAATAAAGGTAATATCTACAGAGAAGCAGCACTTCTTTTTGATCTTGATGCATTCAATTGTGTGACTTCTCTAAATAAAAATAAGTAAACATAACTTACTCGGTTTTTAAACTGGCCATCAAATGCAAATTTATTTTCTGGCTTTCCAGTGGGTACTTTGTACAACCTGAACCATTCATGAGTGGCCTAAAATGAGAATATAATCATATTATTAAAAAGGCAAAAATAACGGGACCAATGGACAAAACATCTGGTCTACTTCCGACAAGCATCTGTCTCGCAAAAAGAGGCATGCTAAAATAGGATTCATAACCCACAAATAAAAAATAACAAATAAAATCAGTATTTCCGTAACAAAGCGAAAAAAATTATTATTCGACGCACTAACTAAGTGTCAGATCACTTACTCTGAGGAATCCTGGCATTTGAGCTTCTACGTCTTCGATGTCTTAAATACAAATACTGAAAACGGTTATTAAGGATACATTAAAAGCCTCCTACAACGAAAACCATTTTCAGCAAAAGTCGGCAAAAAAAAGCTTGCGAGAAAACCAGAAATGCACATAGGGCAAGCGGCAACCCTCAAACTCCTCATCCAGCCCCACTGACCCCCTTCGAAAAACAGCCAATAAAGTGAGCTCATAATCAAAAATAAAGCAATTTTCTGGCTGTAGATGAAAAAAACAAAAACCACGCACTCCCCTCGTCATCTTGCCTTCGTGCATCTCTCATCCAACTCACTGATTCACTTACCCACCTAACGAGCAGTGCTGTTCATTGATCAGCAGACACTCGTGTAGCCATTCATCAGCAACCCACATGTCTTCACTGACTCAAGCCAGAATCAAAACAGCGTAAAAGAAAAAATGAAAAACACATAAATAGAACATGTTATTATACCATTCATGACAGGAGCCAAGGGATCTTTAACATCTATGGTGATGATTTTCCAGTCGGTTTCACCTGAAAATTCCAGCCAAACGAGATTACATAAAATTGGTAAGCGTCAAGCAAGCGTGCAGACTGATAACTTATACACATTGTCGACAATAACGCTTGTAAGATAAGGCATAGTTTTACGCTAAATTTTACGGGGGGGCACAAACTAGGGGAAGGGGGACTAAAGTCGTGATAAAACACATTTATTTCAAGGCGCAAAAATGATTTTTATACGTATATACATATAGCTTCAATCTACAATGATACAAAACAGGACACAAAAAACAACGCCAAAGGGATATCGCGACAGCTAACAAGCCGCCAACACGTCGTTCCGGATAATTTTTTGTCTACGAAATGGAGCAATCTAAAATGAGGGGAACCCGCCCCCTCATTAAAAATATGCCAGATGAACATAAAACGGTACATAGATACGTAGCTATATTATAATACAAGACAAAGGAAATTATAAATATATTAATATAAAAGTCCATGTTATTGTACTTCAATTTCAAAGTTTAAATTAAACCTGTTCTCACAAGCTAACCTTCATCTATAAGAGCCAAAACACCCAAAGCCTTCACCTGAACAACATCACCACGATTGCAAACCTGAAAGAAAAAACAAATTATAAATGACAAATAGTTTTATGCTGTTAGATATTTTCAGTTAGAGTCGGGCGACAAAATAAACTTGAGCAAGCAACACACACACACACACACACATATATATATATATATATATATATATATTTATATATATATATATATATATATATAATAAAAACAAAATAGTCATAAAATAAAACTAGCCACAATTTTATATTTAACTGAAAACAATCGAAAAATTAAAAACTCACTCTGAACCCAATTTCACAAACATCAATAGGATCGTTATCGCCTTTGGCCCCGGTTTCAGGATCCACGTGGTTTGGATCTTCCCAAGTCTGAACACTTCAAACTACGGTGAAATTTCAAAGTATGTCGGCTTAGAAGCCAGACTGCCCTTTATATACTCCTGTATATCTTTTCCCATTGGTGATTACATCATAAAGCTACCCAACAGTATTTACCCACTCAATAGCTGGTATGCATGATTAATAATTATATACACTCAATCACTCATAACTCAAGACTAACACCGCCACAATTGTGGTATACACAAACTACTACCACACGTTCAACTTTTTTCAGTATAGACATTAGTACCACCGACCATAGTCAATAGAAATTCCTATTATGAACAAATAACGCCAACACTATTATGAACATTGTTAAATTGGTTAAGTGGATGAGAAAAGTCTCTGCAAAAACAAACAGGAACTAAACACAGCAGGACTCTGGTCATTGGTGGCCCCACAAGCTACGAATTTTGATTTGCCAAGTTTTGAAAAATAGTTGTTGCATGGAATAAGGCTCTTTCCGACGGTTTACATTCTGTTGGGGGGGGGAATTATTTTCGGCCCTAATTCGCTTCCTACCCCATCTTCTAATAAAAATATGAAACCCCCATTGTCAGCCATGCCCCCAATCTGATTTCTATCCCCCACAATAGCCTTCGCCCCTTTTAATAAAAATCTGAATTGGTGTTAAAACCCTTAGGGGTCGTATAAATCGAAAAAACGGCATTTTTTCGACTAATGATCCGGAGTCCCCCTATATCCCTCAAACCCAGGAGGGGTCACAAATGAACGCTCTTTCGAATAGACTAGATTAGAAGTTTGTAGGATGTTAGCTTTAGCTGGAAATCAAAAATTAAACTTTACATGAAATTTCTTGCGCAAAATTAGATTTAGGCGAAAATACTGAATCAAATAAAAACTTGCTGGTACCATTGAAAATGTAACTTCTAAGCTACTAAATGCTGAAAAAATTTTGTAAATCGGTTCAGGCTTTGAAAAATTACGAAACTGTTTCTGAAGCTACCAGGATCAGGCTGATTGAAGCGTTACAGCGCAAGTAAGGTTTAGTACGAATTCCGGGCTATAGCGGCAAAATTTTTTTAAAACTGAAGCTAGTTGGATTTTTTAGTGCGGTAAAGTTATTCCTGATGCTTCTTAGCAGGTCAATTTAGGCTTCAGACTTAGGCTCAGGCTTAGTAGGTGGGTTAGGAAAGGCTTAGTCTCAGTTGTTTGCATCAAATAAAAGGACATGACAAGGATATGATTTATATGAAAGTTAAACAAACTTAAGCACACATTATTTAAAACAACAAAAGTAGCACACGCTCATGCGCATTATATACCTGTGGTATCGCACCGTAATTCCAGATATAGCCTTTATGGGGAAAAACGTTGTCAACAAATCGCAGCTTTCCTTTTTTCACGTCTTGTTTGATAGGGTTCAACTTCTCCTTGGTTGCTATCTAAAAAATTCGAGGTACGAAAATACGATATAAAAAATGGAAAATAATAAAAATAGATCAAGTAAATAAAATAAACAAGTTTTCAATTAATATATAGAGCTTTATACGAAATTAATATTTCTGCAATCTGCATTAGCTATTGTATACCTCCATCTTTGCATTTGTCCATCGTGGTATTTCACAAACGAAATTAAAAACTTTTTGCGACTCATTGGCAAACATCGGAATGTCATGCCATGGTGAAATCGGGCCATTCGCTCCTTCTGAAGTAACGTAACGAACACAGTAAGCACAGTTATCAGCAAGCAAAGCAAAAAGTTCTCTTGTAGAACACTTATCACAAAGTTATATAATAACAAATAGCCCACGCCCAACTCAAAACCACAAAATGGAGTTAAATACATATAGTTGAAGCAAGCGCGGATCCAGGAGGAGGGCGCGGGGGGCGCCCCCCCCCGAAATTTTTTCAGACTGAAATTTTACACAAGGGTCCCCCCTTTGGTTTTTATTGCCCGACCGAAAAAATTTCCGATACGTCTCCAATTGACCAAATTTGCTCTAAAAATCAAAAATTTCTCCAATTTTTTTGCTGGGGGCTGCCGCCCCCAGACCCCCGCAATTTTCTGTCTTACTGGTTCTTGTTATCATCTATCATCAAAGCCTATGCATGTCTACAAGAGTACATTATGTTGCATTTACTTGTGTAATACACTATATCATACTCTGATCGCAAGTTTTTTTGGGAAAAATACGGGGCAAATGCTGAGGATTTTGAAATTTTGCTCACCAAATTTGTATACCATAATGTATGGTATATATATATATACCCCTGCTGGTCTAATACACTGATGTGACGTTCCCCATTTGTTTTAATTGCCAGGTTGGAAACAATTTCTGATAACTCACTTTTTTACATTGTAATCTATCGTTTTGCTAATTGCGGCATAGTGAACGGAGCAGTTTTGAAAAAATTCTGTCCATAGCAATACCCTCAAAAACAGTAACTTCTCTCTACTTTAGTAAAGTTTGAAAATAGGTGCAGATTTTTGAGGATATCCCGGGGTCAAAAACAGAAAAGTGGCCCAGCTTCTGGGGGCTGCCGCCCCCAGACCCCCGCAAATGACTGTGTGTTTTGATAAAAGTTACAGATTTTCGAGGATATCGCGGGGTCAAAAACAGAAAAGTTGTCCAGCTTCTGGGGGCTGCCGCCCCCAGACCCCCGCAACTGTGTGTTTTGATGAAAGTTGCAGATTTTAGAGGATATCGCGGGGTCAAAAACAAAAAAGTTGTCCAGCTTCTGGGGGCTGCCGCCCCCAGACCCCAGCAACTGTGTGTTTTGATAAAGGTTACAGATTTTAGAGGATATCCCGGGGTCAAAAACAGAAAAGGTGCTCAGCTTTTGTATATATTGCATTTGTAATGGCCGAGGGGGTGGGTCGCGCCCCCCCCCCCGAAAAAAATTCCTGGATCCGCCACTGAGTTGAAGTTATAGTATGGTAGTTGACTTGCTGCACTTATGATGGTGAAAGATCTAAATTCGACTGCGAATTTAGGTGTTTTGTCTGAATTTTTTGTTGATTTTCGCAAAGATTTTTCGGTTGATTTTCTGAAAGCCTGGAAAATATAAATTTCGGCATACATCTGAAAAACTGCACTGTACTAACCGTAAAAGACTCTATAGTCGGAGCCATAGGGGGTACCCCTGCCAACGGCGATAGTGTTTGCCATGCGTTTTACTACGAATGATAAGCTGCCACGGTACATTCACGAATTCAACGACCTTACGAAAACCTCCACATGGCTCGCTGTTCACGAAGCTGAAATCATGATCAATCACGACACACAAAAGCCCGAATTCACATACTAAGTGTTATTCACATACTAACGATAAGCGTTTGCTAAGTGTTAGCGCTTGAGTATGTTTAGTATATTAGAAGTTTAAGTATGTGAATAACACTTAGCGCTTATAAGCGCTAATAAAGGCCGATTCACACGCTGCGATTTTACTGCACGCAAAGCTTGCAATTTTGCAGCTTGCCACACGCAAAACGCAATGTCTGAACAGATGCAGCGTTTGTAATGCGGACTGCGTTAAACGCCAGACTGCAATTTGACCTGCGATTTTACTGCGTTTTGATGCTGCGGCCGTTTTGGTTTGAACAATTTTCGCGGAGCAATTTGTAATATTTTTGAAACTGTAAAGACGCAGCAAACTATATAAACTAGCATGTGAGACGCACACAGGAAAAAATGTTTTCGAAAATTGACCGAAAAATGAAAGAAAAATGGAGGAAATGCAATTTAAATCAATTTTAAAATATGTATTCCTTTAATTTTTCTACTCATTTCATGTGTTTTTCTTACATCTTTTGTCTAAACTTTTGCTTTTTTTCTTCAACTTTCGTTTATGTTTCTGCCACATTTTCAGTCAAATTTTTGCTTAATTTCAGTCACATTTCAGCTAAATTTCCGTAACTTTTCTGCTATTTTTCAGCAACGTTTCATTTGAACTGGCGTCAAATTTCTGCTAAATTTCCGCAACTTTTCTGTTATTTTTGGGCAACATTTCGTTTAAATTTCAGGCAAATTTCTGCAACATTTCTTTTTTAATTCCGTTAAATTTCCGCCAAGGTTCTGTCAAATATCAGTTATTTTTCAGCCTAATGTACACATATATGCTAAGGCCTGTATTCACACACTAAAACTAACGCTTAAACTAGTGTTTACACTTACAGTTACTGTAGTTTAAGCACTAAATGCTATTTACAAACAAACTTACGCGTCACTTAGCGTTTAGCAAACACGAACGCTTAACTTAATGTTTCGGTTTTGTATTCTCATACTTTAAAGTTCAGTGTTTGGCTTGGAGCTGGAGCTACAAGCGCTTTATGGCCCTTATTCACATACTAAGGCCCGTATTCACATACTAAGTGTTATTCACAAACAAACGCTAAGCGTTTGCTAAGCGCTAAGCGCTTAATTATGTTTAGCATGGTAGAAGTTCAAGTTTGTGAATAACACTTAGCGCTTATAAGCGCTAACACTAAGTGTAAACACTAAGTTTAAGCGTTACACTTATGTACATGTAGTATGTGAAGTGAATACGGGCCTATGTGTTCGTCTGGTTCATGGCCTGTTCGTCTCTTTGTTGTCTGGTGCCGTATTCTCAAAGTTACCTGCAGGTAAAGTTAGGCTAACTTTACCCACAGGTAAAGTGAAGGTAAAGTCGTATTCTCAAACAGTGCTTAAAGCCAATGTGATAGCTAAGGTTACCCTGAAGATTCGGTCCTGAAAAGTGCTTTATCTTGTTTTGCAGCTAAGGTTAATGTATATATTGTGCAAATTTTTAACCTCAACCGTCGACGTTAACCTTGTTTCAATTTTAACTTTACCTTTACCCACAGAATTAAACTTTAACCTTACCCGCAGTTAAACTTTAACCTTACCCTTAGGTAAAATTTTGAGAATACGATTTTACCTTCACCTCACCTGTGGGCAAAGTGTAGCCTAACTTTACCTGCAGGTAATTTTGAGAATACGGCCCCTGGGGCCTGGGACATCATGATCATATAAAAAATGTAGTCGAAAATGCTAATCTAAGCTTAGGTTTCTTCTTTTGGCTAAATTTAGGCTCTGGCTTAGGCTTAGATTTTAGAAATAGGCCTACGTTTAGGGCTTAGGTTTAGGCTTCACAGGAAAAAATTTTTTCGAAAAGTGACCGAAAAATGAAGGAAAAATGGAGGAAATGCAATTTGAACCAATTTTAAAATATGTATTCCTTTAAATTTTATACTCATTTCGTGCGTTTTTTGTACATATTTTGCCTAAACTTTTGCTTTTTATCCTTCAACTTTCGGTTTTATTTCTACACATTTTCAGTTTAATTTTGGCTTAATTTCGGTCACATTTCCGCTAAATTTCCGCACCTTTTCTGTCATTTTTCAGCAATATTTCCTTTAAATTTCAGTCAAATTTCCGCTAAATTTCTGCAGCTTTTCTGTTATTTTTCAGCAATGTTTCATTCATATTTCCTTCAAATTTCAGCCAAATTTCCGCAACTTTTCTATTATTTTTCAGCACTTAGTATGTGATTACGGGCCTAAGTGTTACTCACATACATTATGTACTGTACTTACATATGTACACTTCGCTTAGCTGCTTCGCAATTGTTTCGGTTTTGTATTCACATTATGTTTAGTGTTTGGCTTAGTGGGGGGGGGGTAGTTGGGGCTAAGCTAAGCGATTAGTTGGGGATTTGTATTGAGCTCTCTTTCATGCAAGGCTCAACATATGTGAGTGTGCGGTGCGTGTACGTTTTCAAGTTTACGCTTGAGGTTGGGATTTCAGCTTAAGCTGAGGGTCAGGCTTAAGTTTTGTAATTTTGAAATTTATATGTTTACAATATAACATGTGATGAGCCTTGCAGCAGGAAAGCCACTTGGTCTGCTGTAGAGAAGGGTTAAGTTGACTTTGGGTGGCTTTTGCCGCCGAGGGAATGAATGGCATGCAATTTAAGGTGCATTAGTGACATTTGCCGACCAAGTTGAGCCTTGTCGGTCTTTTAATCTGTCGAAATAAAAAATGCACTTTGTTTTTCAAGTTAGTTTTTTTGCATTTCTGAGACAGCACCATCGATGTAATTTTTCTTCATGGGCCGTATTCTCAAAATTACCTGCAGCTAAAGTTAGGCTAAGTCGTATTCTCAAACAATGACTAAAGCCAATGTGATAGCTCAGGTTACCCTTAATATTCGGACGAGAAAAGTGCTCTATCTTGTTTCGCAGCTAAAGTTAATGTACTGTGCAAATTTTTAACCTCAACCGTGACGTTAACCTTGTTTTCAATTTTAAGTTTACCTTTACCCACATTGTAATAAAATCCCGGTCCACAAATTTAGATTTTCCGAGGTATGTATGATATCTTGAAAATAGCATTTTCAGTGTCTTTTGGAAGTGAATGTAGGCCAAAGTTTGGAATCAAGTGCAGTTGGGGGGGGGGGAAATAGTGGACCTATTTTTCGGAGTAGAACACCTTGAGGGAAGCATTTTTTGTAATAGAACCCCTATCCACAAATTTGGATTTTCTGAGCTATGACCCCTTAAAAATTGCATTTTCAGTGTTTTTGGAAGTGAACGTAGGCCAAAGTTCGAAGCCAAAAATGGCTATAATCTTTATTTTTGGATAGTTTTGAGTGCGTTATGATGTTTTAAGGCATCGTCTAGGCTTAGTTGGCAGGATTCTCTAGGCTAAGCTGGCAGGATTTTTTCTGAAAATTTCGATCTTTTATTGCACAGGAATTTTTCAGGAAAAAATTTTTCAAAAAGTGGCTGAAATGTGACTGAAATCTCAAAAAACCATTTCCTTCATATTTCGATTATATTTCCTCTTCATTTCCTCTTTATTTTGAACAATTCTCACTTTCAGTAACATTTCGGACACATTTCTGCAACATTTCTGCTACTTTTCCTTCAATTTTCTGCAACATTTCCTTCAATTAGTGCAACTTTCCGCCACTTTTCGGCTGCTATTTTTTCTGTAATATTTCTTCCACTTTTCGATTCAATTTCTGCCTTATTTTTGACATGTTTCGATCATATTTTTTGGTATTTTTGAATTAGTTACTTCAATTTTTTTCCTAAACATATATCTTTTTTCGCTAATTTTTTTACGAATTTATATAGTCTAACTGATACCGGTATTGGCACAATTGGTGGCACTCCTAGAATCCGGAGGTACTTTCAAAGTAATATATAATAATTATCACGTGATATGAAATCTTGCCACGGCTGTTATTTCATGCCATAATAACGTTTCAAACTTTCGAAAAGTAAAAATGGTTGCTTCATTATCAGTATTATCAATAAAACTACCTCCTGATTCCCGGAGTGCCACTAATTCCACCAGTACTGATAACAGCTAGACTATATTAGTAGAGACATTAGCGAAAATAGAAATATCTTTAGGAAAAAATGCATTAAAAAATAACCAAAAAATATGATCGAAATATGTCAGAAATAAGGCAGAAATTGAATCGAAAAGTGGAGGAAATATTACAGAAAAAATAGCAGCCGAAAAGCGGCGGAAAGTTGCACTAATTGAAGGAAATTTTGCAGAAAATTGAAGGAAAAGTAGCAGAAATGTTGCAGAAATGTGTCCGAAATGTTGCAGAAAGTGAGAATTGTTCAAAATAAAGAGGAAATGAAGAGGAAATAAAACCGAAATATGAAGGAAATGGTTTTTTGAGATTTCCGTCACATTTCAGTCACTTTTTGAAAAATTTTTTTCCTGTGTTGCCTAAGCCTGAGCCTAAGCCTAAGCCTAAGCCTGATACTAAGCCTAAGCCTAAGCCCCATACTAAGCCTAAGCCCTAAGCCTA
>JASANF010010963.1:0-19420 GCA_030248245.1 Trissonchulus sp. WLG1_4
TTTGACCAAAGTTGCAAAGTGACGGGCCACTTTTTTCAATTTCGTCCCCGTTCGGTCTCTGCTGAAGGGGGGGAACCCCTTTTTTGGGGGTCCGAAAAAAAACAAAGTCCGAAAAATTTCTTAGCCAACTTTCGAGAAGTCACGCGTGTCAATGTATAACGCTTTAATGGCTAATCACTCGTGCTGTATTGTTACGATGTCACAATAAATACGTGCAGGAGTGTCAGTTGATATTGTTTGGTCAGACGTCGTGTATGGTATTTCACTTTGGCACCCCAGTCAAATTGGCAGAAGTCTCAGGCCTCATCGAAAGTGACCACCTAGGGCTACTATTTGGGGTGGAATTTTTTTTTTCGATTTTTTTCATAAAATCTCGCTTGCTAGGGGTTGTCTGGGGCCCTGAACACGAATCTGGGGTTAGTTTTTGCCTATCACCCTCCTGGACTTGCCTATACGGCCCCCCGGGGTACCCCCCCGGGCACCAGGCGGTCCTCGAGGGGTCAAGATTCCCGAAATCTGAGATTTTGATGTCACTGAGGGGGTAATTTGGGCTCCTGAACACGAATTCGAAGTCGGGTTCGGCTCAGACCCCTCTGAACCCCCCTATGGCCCCGTCAGGCGCCCCCTGGGGGGGTCATAAGGGGTCAAATTTTGGAGAAATTGAGATTTTGATGTCCATAAGAGTAATTTGGGGCCCTGAACCACGAATCCGAGGTCCATTTTCGTCTAGGACCCCTCAGGGTATATACACCCCCTCGGGGTCCTAAGGGGTCAAATTTTCGAAATTGAGATTTTGATGTCTCCAGGGGTAATTTGGGCCCCTGAACACAAATCCGAGGTTTATTTTCGTCTAGGACCCCTCTGAACCTCCCTATAGTATGGCCCCTTCAAGGTACCCCCCTAAGGGGGTCAAAATGGGGCAAATTTTCGGAGTGAAATTTGTGATGTGGATAGGGGGATGTCAGTTGATATTCTTTGGTCCGCATGGTGTGCACTGGTCCACTTTGGTAGCCCTAGCAAAGTGCCAGAATGGTCAATTTGACCAAATTTTAAAATATTTTCAATTTTTTAAATATATAACTGTGAAAAAGGTTAGTTTGAGTTGCCGAACACGAATGTAAAACGTCACTTTGACCAAAATTAATGATCTGCACTTTTCAGAATGTATTATTTTCATACAAATATACAATTCAAGTGTCAGCTTCCCTGTCGTCAAGTAAAATAGCTGCAGCGGAAAAAAATAATTATATAAAAATGCCCTTTCACCAAGGGCGGCATCGTGTCAAATCGGAAATTTGGCTGATCTAGTGCACGGAAAATGCTGATAAGCTTGTCAAACACCCGGGACGAGTTTTGCAGTCGAATAGGGAAACTCAGCTTGCTGCATGAAGCAGACAACATACATCCGCAGAATAGCAGTCCACCCCCGACACGTTAGTGCTTTTCTGCACCCTATTCGCGCGATCGTCCACCGGAATTTATAATATCCATCTGCATCCTCGCCACTTGTTATACCGCGAACCACGGGGCTCTTGGAGTTTGGGCCGAAAAGGCGAGGGCCAGAGGGCAGAATTGACCGTGCGCCCGAGCCCAAGTGGAACGCGCTATAACGGTGAAAACCGGGGCAAAGTGCCCTAAATCGTTCACAAATCTGCCCTAATTAGGTCCGGGGCACACACACGAATTCCCCAACAAATAGCCACAAAGCCCTCCAAGGGCTACTACAATCAGGAGGCCCTAAAAAGCCCTAAAGAGGCAGTTTTACGGATTCAGAATTTTATTGAAAAACGAAACTTTTATTTAATATAAAATCAACATCACATTTTATAACAAGAGAAAATAACAAAAACTAGCTTAAAAGCGTAGGCCTAGCTCAGGGGACCTAGCCCTAGATCTCACTGACGCGCACACCTAACTACCTAGCCCCTGTTCCAGCGTGAGCGCGCCTCCCCCCTTCTTCTTGAAAAACTGTGACTGCCGTGAGCCAGTCACACAAGAGTAGAATATATAATTTTGCAAAACGGCCAGTTTGAACTCAGGCTACGTCCCCCTTTCCGAAACAACATCCAGAATAATAAACGAATTAAAATAATAATTTTAAATATTAAATTCAGATTCTATTATTAGCGTGAAAAGTATAATTTATAAAAGTTTGCATAAAAGTCTATTCACACGACACGTCATTGCTCAAAAACGTGTAAGCCTACAATTTAGGTATATTAAAGCGCTGGCAGCCTTTCTATTGTTATAAAAACTATGGAACAGAAAGCGGAGCGCTTATTCATGCGCAAATACCGCCAATTTGAAAAGTACGTAAAATACGTAACATGACGAACTGTGACGTGTGAATAGATGCATTTAAACGCGGTTTTAGACTAATTTCGACATTCTCTTGTTGCGGAAAAGTCTACCCCGAGTAGGGGGTAGCCCTAGTGATACAACACTAGTCAGTAAATCAGGTTACTAACTTGTGTCGATTGAATTAGTTGAAACAGCCTGTTCTAGTCAGTAAATCAGGTTACTAACTTGTGTCGATTGAATTAGTTGAAACAGCCTGTTCTAGTCAGTAAATCAGGTTACTAACTTGTGTCGATTGAATTAGTTGAAACAGCCTGTTCTAGTCAGTAAATCAGGTTACTAACTTGTGTCGATTGAATTAGTTGAAACAGCCTGTTCTAGTCAGTAAATCAGGGGTTCGTTTCAGAAACTTCACATAAGTCTTATGGGTCCCATAAAGTCTTACATATCGTTATAGGTGTTTCAGAAGCTTGACATAACTTCTGGATCACCTAATGTTCTATCATAAATTTATGTTTTCCACCTAAATTTATGGGTAGCCTGATAATTACTACATAAATTTATGTAGACTTCAGGCTACTCATAAAATGCTAAATGTGGGTGCTGAGTTTTCTCATAAATTTAGGAGAACGTGAGGGCACCCATAACTCACCTTTGAGCTAAATAATTGGTACAAACCTCAAAAAAGCATGAAAATTGATTCGCTGGGTAGAGCATAAAGTGGCATAGTTTAGGGAATGTATTTTTTAAAACTTTATTGAACTTTTCTGAAAAATCTGATTTTAAGATTTTACTATAAAACGACAGCAGCAGGTATGGTGGTAACTGTTATGCGCTTGAATAATTAAATCGACTAACGAACCTATTCATTACTTTTTAAATTGAGATTTTAAACGAGCGCACCCTCAGTACGAAAATCAAAGCTGTGATTGTGCTGCTAGGCATCTAATTGTGCGAGCGCGTGTGCGTGCGCATTCCATGCTGTTTTCAGCGAGAGCATATAATTTTATGTTTATATTTTATGTTTTTTTATGGGAGAACTTATGGGAAGGTTATGTGAAGACTTCTGAAACACTTTATGTACCACTCGTAACCTTCTCATAAGTTCTCCCATAAATTCAATTTATGTAATACTTTATGGAAAGACTTATGTAAAGTTTCTGAAACTACCCCCAGGTTACTAACTTGTGTTGATTGAATTAGTTGAAACAGCCTGTTCTAGTCAGTAAATCAGGTTACTAACTTGTGTCGATTGAATTAACTGAAACAGCCTGTTCTAGTCAGTAAATCAGTACTAACTTGTGTCGATTGAATTAGTTGAAACAGCCTGTTCTAGTCAGTAAATCAGGTTACTAGCT
The DNA here is from genome assembly GCA_030248245.1 of Trissonchulus sp. WLG1_4. NCBI lineage: Eukaryota > Metazoa > Nematoda > Enoplea > Enoplida > Ironidae > Trissonchulus > Trissonchulus sp. WLG1_4. The sequence continues at coordinate 3,657 of JASANF010010963.1, forward strand.
TGTGTCGAATCGACACTTTTCGGTGAGCGGACGTGGAAAAGGGTAACCATTGGACTACTTGACTTTATAGGGACTTGTCTGACCGTGTTAAAACTTTACAAGGATTTAAAAATATAGAATTTTAAGGCTAAAAACGAAGAAAAACTCAGAAATTACGATAGTAATAACAACATAATAAAAACTATCGCACTTGTGGTACTAGTAGGCTTGGCATTTCGGTATTGACTCAGTTGTCAAATCGCGTGCAATGTCCACTTCATTTTGATTGGCGGATATGCCTAGTGAGCAAGATATTATACCTTCCACATAATGTTGTCTATATAGAACGAACATATATGATTTGTATGTGACAAGCACTTATATGACACAATTACAGTCATTTTGTTTCAAAAGTTGAAATATAACTGCGATGACAGTATTATAAAATAGTTTATTATTTATAGTAAACTTACTACTTATTGTAGTATTTTCAAGCAATGAAGTGCAACTTTTGAAAACTTACATAATTAAAACGCCTAGTTTCAGAGCTGTTGAATGGTGTATGGCCCACTCACTCAAAGCCCTGTTAGTATGAATTGACCGAGCATCAAACAACTATTGGAAACTACTTAGAAACCAGGTAGAAACTAGAGCTTGTTCTACCCTGTAAGTTTTCCAAACAAGTCTTGTGAGCTGAAAGCCTGAAATTTAAAAAATGTGACTTACAGCTTTTAGTGTGAACTGGTACCGACTGTAACAACAAAAAACATCACTGACCACCAAGGGCCAATTCCTAAAATGGATTAAACGGATTAGATTAAAATTTGTTTGCTTAATAACAAATCTCGATCTTAAGGTAGACTTATAAAATTTTGTTCGCAAGCAGGACGTGCTACAAATAATTTTTATCGCAAATTTCGTACGAACTAATAAACGATGTCGAGTTATTGGCAAAACAAATTTTAATCTAATCCGTTTAATCCATTTTAGGAATTGACCTCAAGAAACCTGATCATCAGTCATAACCTGAAGGTTAATCCTGATTCACCTTTCAGTTCAGTTTCTGAAACATTAAGCCATTAGGTTTTATACACATACAATAATTCTACTATTCTTCAGTAATTCTTAAAAATGCAAAAATTAGTTCACAAAGTAAGATAAAACAATGTAAACCATCTTCAGAGAGAATTGTGGTTTTGTGCTGAAAACTCACTCCTACGAAACATCTAACCCTGTTTCTGACAATTTATGTAACCGGGTTAAGACAATTCTATAGTAGTCAATTTCTCAACTGTCTGAACTTTGTATTGTATTACAATAAAAGTCAGATGCACTGTTTCGTTTTATTTTTTGTGTTACCTTGAGCAATGTTTTTTCCTTCTTCTTTCCTACTTGCTCCCCATTTTTTTATAAATTTTAATAATTGGATCGGTGTTAAGTATTTTTTTGAGAACATCTCCTTTATAGAAATCCTTTATAGAAATATGTTGCGTGCTTCCTACGTTTGTTTTCTAAGTCCTTTAGAAAATTTTGGCAAGTTACGCATTTGACGAAAAACTAAGTACAAATTAGACACTTTTATGCGGCATTTACTTGTTTTTAAATTGTAATTCCTTACAACAGAGTAGGCCCTGAGTTTTTAGAAGTGTTTATAAAAGTTCAGACTTAATTTTCTCAAGCAGTTTTCCTGCTTATTTTTTGAAATTTCTCACGTCTACACTTCAGTTTCGGAGGTGGATCACGAGCCCCACGCCCTGGGTTGGTTGAGGTTGGCACTTCAACCCTTACGGTACTCGAGCTGTGTGCTGTATGATTGTGTACATAGCTTCTATGGTTCCTCGGTTAAGGGTAAGCCGAAAAACCTCCGCGTTCGGGTAGGAGTGAACCGGATAAAACCTTCGGTTTCGGTTAAGGGCGAGCCAGTTAAAACCCTCGAGTTTGGTAGAGAATCGTTCTGGGTACACCAAGAAACCGTGTGGTTGCGGGTAAGCCAGGTAACGCAGAGTGTTGTGTGACTGAAGCAGGCTTGGAGGCCTACGTGTGAATGTGATCCGCTCTTAAGGCATCGGGTTCGGACCGGGAGCATGAGTATCGACCGACTATTATTGCAGGGTTGCAACGATGTTCGAAGGGGGGGGGGACTGTTGCAAATGAGAAATAGGGCCTGAGACACGGGGGCTGTGGTGTAGTAGTTAGCAGTCTTGTCGTCGACGCAAGCGGCCCGGGTTCTATTCCCGGCGCCTCCATTTCTTTCATTTTTTCTAAATTGGGGTCTCCTCTGTCTTTCCATATAATGAAATTTCAGGTTTGTCATAATTGCCGACGTGAAGTGGTCGCAGTACAAAATCAGTTAAAACAACTAGGTAACTCTTACTCAGGCAGATCATTATAATGTCTGCTCATATTCTTCCAATGATCTCTTGAAATTCTTAAATGTTACATACTTTGGTTTAAATTGTTTTTTACTGCTTAACAGACGTAACAACTGTCGCCAAAAGTGCACCCTTCTCACTGACTGGATTACTTTCAATGTGAACTGTTGCTTGTTCCTATTAGGCCACAGCCAAATAGGTTTTTCCTGTTGCGGCACACCGCAACAGGTTCTTATGATGCCCCTGGATCGAAACGTAAGGCTGTGTGATGAAATTAACAATAGGTGTGTGTGCGTGTGTGTCTAATTATATGATGATGCCTGTGGAAACTTTTGCAGCAGGCTTTTTTACAACACTGAAATACAACGTTTAGCTTGGTGCAGGTTGTGTGTGCGTTTGTGTGTATTTTGTTCAGTGTAATTGTGCGGATCTACGTGAACACGAGTGTGTTCGCGAAATGCGTCTGATCCTAAGTTGATTGTTTTGCGTTTCACTGTCAGTGCAAAGCCATATCACTTAGCTATAAGTCAAATCCAGCTCTTAGGTAGTTTAGTCTCCACGTGAATTATACAAACTGTTCCCGAAGAAAAAGTAAATGACAACTATGCGGTCTTAATCCGTTGGATTTTGGTATGAATCAAATCCAGCTCTTTGCTTAAAGTGGTAGTTACGTAACGTTTTATGCAAAAATTTAAAAAATACTTGATTGGACATAATCAAATTTGATATAGACATTGCAAATGTAGACAGAAATATTTGAGCTAATTTTGAAATTGATTCAAGCTTCTACGGTTAATTTATGGCTCAAAAATTGCATTTTGTGTGTGTTTGTTTGAGAACTTTGAAAAACTGTTTGTAAATTTTTCTGGCTCTTATACTACTCAGAAAAGCCATTCATAAAAGGTCTAACCCGTTCTTATTTTAAGAACAATTTTATCAATCTGTTAGTCGCTTTAGTTAGTTTAAAATTTTAAAGAAATTGGCATTTTTTTGAAGCTCTTGCCGAAGCTTTATTTTAAACTGTCAAAATATTGTACCACCCTCACTTTCTGTTTTAAACAATGCAAAAGTTTCTTTTGTATCTGAATAACATGTGTAGTTTCAGGCCCAAAAATGGTAGTTTAACGGTAGGACCAAGCAAAAGGTGTGAAAACTCTTTGCTAATAGATCATATTATACATATTGTTACAGGTAGTTCTGTAATTGAAAGAAAATTTTGTTTTGGTTTTTAAAGAAACATGTTTTGCACAAAAATGATATTACAATATTACAATGCAGGGTGAGATATGTAAGTAAGCTGAGCCATTTTACCTACATAGGTAGTCGTAACCGTACGCGCATGTTCGCATAAAAATTGGGCATGGCGAAATAGCTGGGCGGAAAATAAAGCCAAATAGTGCTCCTCACACGTTTTCATAAACATGGTTTAAAATGCAGTGTGCACAAGTATCCTGTTAGTATGTGTTCGCTACCTTTTCAACTATATTTCCGTGAAAATGAACAAGTCACCAATTGAAATTTACCATCTGTTTTTGGAGAAAAATTTGGCAACTACTATTGCGCTTTTATCCCGTTTGATTCGGGTACGAATCAAATCCAGCTCTTTGCTTTGGCAAAGTGGATTGTTATTTTTTGCGGTTTGCTCCACCGGTCATCAGTCTTCTATAAAATTATGTTCATCTTTGAAAGAATAGAATTTTTCAGTTTGGTTATAATTGATTTAAGTTGAAATAAAAAATGAGCTCGCAACAGGTCTTTTGTCAAATATGACAAACTACTGTAAAATTTTTACTATGTTTCTTTTGCAGCAAACTGTTGCTTGTTAATTTTGATTCTGGAATCCTCGTGCAGTGTTAGTGCATTTTAGTTGACCAAACCGGTCTACAATGGCCTCTGGGGCTTGTTGCATAAAAATTTTAACAGTCTAACAGTTTAAGGGGGTAGTGTCGCGAAAGCAGTCGATTTTGCGCGACTATAAAACTTTTTCAGTGAAAGATAAGACATTGCTTTGTATATCTTCTAAAAATATGTTTCAAGGCAAATATTTTCGCCAAGTTTCAGCAAAATTGATGCAGCATACAGTTAGCATTGAAGTCGCAAAGTCGGAAAAATGAAGTTTTGAAAACCTATTCACATTCGATTTTCCTTACAATTATAACTCTTTTGTTTAGATTCTTTACACATACTAAAAGCACATATGATCTAGTTTATGCACACAAAATTTAGTACAAATTGCTTGAGTTGTTGCGGAGTAATACCTGTTTGAACTGTGAAACTGTTCGTAAGCTGTGAAGTACTCACAGCAATAATGAAAAATTGTGAAAAATTTAGACACTCATTTTAAAATCAAAAGAAAAACGTATCTTCAGTTTTCATTTTTCTTATTTATGGCAAAAAAATTGTGCGTCAAAGCATTACCTATGTGTACTTCACAAGCTGGCCAATCTTATATCTGGTCAGATTTTTTGAACTTTTATGTCCCTATTGTGTGATGTCTGGCTTACAAAAGGTGATTGGTTCAAAATATTGGTAGATAATGGTAGTCTAGTGTCTGGCAGTATTTATTTGACACCATATAGAATTTTACTGGTTTCACAGTGAACGTACAATTTCAAAGCAAAAAGCTCTCTTTTCGCAACCTGTGAGCAAAACTGCTTTGGCGACACTACCACCATAACAGTTCAACAGTGTAACACCAATTTTTGTTGCATAAAAGCTAACAGTTTAGCAGAGTGTCAAACAGTATGTGCTGCGTAAAATTGCTGCAATGTTAAACTGTTAAAAACACTGCTAGAATTTAGCAGTTTTTAACAGTCTTTGCATGCAACGAAAATTCCAACACTGTTGAATAACAGTCTAACATTAACATTAACAGTTTAACAGTTTAAGACTGTTATTTTTATACAACAAGCCCCTAGTCAATGTACTTAAAAGTGTATGCGTTATGCTAACAGTAGATTTTGCCGCAGATTGGGTTGAATACTTGCATGCGGTACTGTTGATCTGCCAATATGATCGTATCATGCAATGTGGTGTACTCTATAAATGCCAATGATCTACTTCAGAATGTGAGCAATGGCCTTATCTTTTGTTCTGCTACTGTTCCTCTGCCTCCCTTTCGTCTCATCGGATCGCTCGGCCCCCCTTTGCCCCCATTTCTGGGCCGTTCGCAAGCTCACTCTTCGTGCCGAGGCCCACAACTATATCGTCCCGGCCTACAAATGCGAGGCCATTCACCGACTCTGGCCAGGGAAGGGGGATAACCTTATTAAGGTCTGTCAAACTCTATGCAACTAGATTCACGGTAGCCTACACCGAATAGCTGAGCATTAGCTTAACACCGATTCAGCTTAGATTTATATACCTAAAACAATTGACGAGTGCTGAAACGAGAAAACTTGGATCATAGCATTGTGCTGACAAGCTGAGGTTTAGCTGGCACTTGTCTGAGACTTAACAAAACCTATTTCACAGGACCTCAACTCAGGCTCAGATAGGATATTTATTTGTCACCATTTGTTATTGTCTTATTCTTCAGACGCACGAAAATTGTCGCTGGCAGCCTGGTCTGCATCTGAGCGACGAATCCAACTTGGCCATTTGCCAGAAAACGGGCGAGTATTTGGCCGGCTTCGTGCAGAGCCAGCAAGTCGAGTAAGAGTGCACCAACTTATGCTCCACAAAAATAGTAGTCCATCGGTCCACTGATGATACAGTAGTATACAGATTCACAATTAACCCGTTAATTAATCAAGAGTACATAATAGGAAGAGTATGACACTCTCCCTATTATGCCTGGCAGCACGCGTCCAAGCGCGTCTAATGCGGAGCGCGAATTAGGCCTTTTATGTACGGTTATGAGGGGGGGTACCCCCCTCAACTGAAGACCCCGTACTCAACTGAGGGGGATACCCTCTCAGTTAACGAAACTGAGAAAAACCTTTCGCTACCCCCCCCCCCCTCAGTTCAGTACGCCGTCTTCAGTTTGAGGTCGGTACCCCCCTCAGTTCAGCACATCAAGGAAAGTTCTTGTCAGTGTCTTGGAATGAGGGGGGGGGGTACCCCGCTCAGTTGAATACGGGGTATCGAACTGAGCGGTGGGTACCCTCCCTCAGTTGAGTACAGGGTCTTCAGTTGAGGGGGGTACCCCCCTCAAAACTGAACATAAAAGGCCTATTTCGCGCTCCGCATTGAACGCGCACTGCCAGGCATAACAGGAAGGGAGAGTGTCATTCTCTTCCTATTATGTACTCTTGACCCAATAAATAAGCCTGCATGTAATTTTTCTCTGTACGCCGTGTTTAGGTAAACTACATGCTAGTGAATTTTGAGGACACTCTCCATAATCGCAAAAAATACATTAAACTTTGCAAAATGTTTAACAAAATACCATTTGTATTTAGTTTTACTCAAATTTAGGACACAACGCCGGGACTTTGGATCTGGAGCGGGGTGCCCCTTCATCCCCTTCCTGTGTCATGATGGATACAGCCTAAAAAGTGATATTGATTGTTAAAACTAACTTGGGTTGAAAGCGTGGCATAACCATGAGTTTATTAGGGGTTGAATTAATTTTTAGGAATGCCTATTCATTTTTATGCTGCAAGATGCCGGGCCGGATTCGCACGGATTGTGAGGAATTCGACGTGCGAGCTCCAGCCAGCGACAACGAAGTGCTCGTGCTCAGCCAACGAAAGGCCATCGTCAGTTCCTTCTCCATTCAAAGGTATAGGCTACAACCACACATGTGTAGCTGAGGAAATTTAAGGGGAGCCGATCTGGTGTCGGATGGAGGGGGGTCGAGCGAGTCCGCCCACGCCCACGCCCACGCTACAGCTATGCTCTGTATGAATCCATTGACCCAAAAGTAAAAAGTAAAAGGTAACAAGTTCTTCTGCTGAGTAAGAACTGGTTAAATTGCGAGGCCTGAGTGTCAATATTCCAGAGGAAATATTAAACGCGGCCAGTATTTGCGGATAAAATGATTTGTAAATCTATATTTCCGTACACTTTTCCTGCTGAGTTGCTTCAAAGCGTTTATGGTAAACTATGACCACTTTTTAGAGCCGAAAACACCCGAAAAATTTGCAAATAAAAATTTGAAAAAAGTAAGCATCACCAAGACTTAAATTCGGATCACTGGATTAGAAGTCCAGAGGGCTATAAACCACTGCACCATGATGCCGGGAAGTGTTGGTGATGAGTTATGAGTAAGACTAATTTCAGTACTCAATTCAGTCTAGGTTTTTATGCAACACACATTACGATAAACACTCGCACGTGTATGTAGCTTCTTATTTTACAAAAAAAGTTAGTATTTGATTCAAAGTTATGAGTGCTAGTACCACTTTGTGAGCTATAATTTTAGTCAACACAGTTAAACAAATTATTAAAGATACATAAGTTTGTCTATTTGTCAAATAAGATAATCCAAAAATGACTGAAAGTTTCTGAAAATATACTTATGACGTTACATTAATTTATGTAGGCAAAAGTTCAATCGATCAAAAAATTAAAAAATGTACCTGTTCAGGATTCGAGCCTGGGATCTCTGGCACCCGAAGCGCGCATTATACCGCTGGACCACCAAGGCACATTGTGTGACAATGCAAAACGTTATCCATTTGCATGATCAACGCATCGCTGCAAGCAGTCGGCTGTGTATGAAACTATGAATATGTACCAGCATGTCTTGCATCGAAATTTTGTAACAGAACGAAAGTTTAATGAGTTAATTCTATCACCATGACCCGTTGTGATAATGACAACGATATTGTAGGAATTATCTGTAAGCCCGGGTGGCTCAGGTAGTAGTGCGCTACGCATCTACTGAGCATCTGATTTCCAATCAGAAGGTTGGTGGTTCGAATCCACTCCGGTGCTGACTGTTTTGCATTATATCATTCTTGGCTTACAGTCTTTCGACTTGCAATCTTCGCTTGCAAGATTAGACCTACCTGCCATTCTAGTGTAATTTAACGTAGAGAATTTGACCTACCCAAAATTACATAGGAGATGGAGAATCTGAATATAGTATGTACGCGGCCCCTGAGGGGGCCGCGTAAAAAGTACATCTGTGTGAACCTGTCTGACGTCCATAGCGTTGCTACCACTTTAAGTCAGTGCCTAGGCTGAAGTATGTACTACAAGACTAGACAGCAGGTACAAGAGGGTCTCATTATTCATTCAGAAGAGTAAAACACTGCACCCTATTATGTACTCTAGTACATACCTTTTGATATTGTTCCTGGATATGATGATTGTGTCTTCCTGTTGCAGAATGTGGACTTTGAATATTTCACAACCTTACCTTAATATTTATCGCGAAGCTATTGCAATGCTTTCAACTGTTTAATATTGTTTCGTGTTTATTCCCCGTTAATTTGATTTTCTTTATTTAATTTTTTTGTTTCAGAAATTCCTCAACACTAACAGTGCACTTTTGCAAAATAGTGCCAACCCCAGCAAAACTGAAGCTGAAAGATGAGCCCGTGGAGTCAACGACAATCTCTAAGCCTGAATCTGGCACAAAGCCAAAAACAGAGAGTGCACAATGGTCTGCGAAGGAACAGACTAGCAGTGAAATCGAAGACAGGCCCAACAATATTAGCACTACAGCCAGCACAACGAAGCCACCAACTACAGAAGCAGACACAAGCCCAAAGTCGCCTAGAAGAAGCGACGAAACGAAGAAAAACAGTGCTCAGTCGAGGGGAAGCCAAGAAAAAGAACAGGAACAGAAGCAAAGCGAAGAAAAATCAGACGAAGCCAAAACAGATACGCAACAAACAAGTGATCAAGAAAAAACACAAGAAGAGAAAACAACATTAAGGCAAAAAAGTGAAGAACCCAAAGACAGCAGTGAAGAGATAACGAAGGAAAAGGAAACTGCGAAAATACAGGACAATGGAAATGAGAAAAGCAAGGAAGAAAATACAAGCAAAACTAGTGCGACATCTAGTGACGACAGTGAAGAGACAAAACAAAGCAGTTCGGGAACAAAAGTGACTGCTAGAAAATTAAATACAAGTGAAAAAACGAAAGAAATTGACAAACAAGATGAAGAAATAACTACTGTCGGAGAGAAAACCACAACCGATTTTAAGCCTCAGTTGCGCAAGGCTAGCATAGAGTCTCACGGAGAAAAAGACTTGAAGGATATTGTTGTGAAATTAGCGAGCCTGCATTTATCAGAATTCGATCAAGCGAAAATAATCGAAAACATTTTGTCCTTGCGCGACAGAGAGTTAGGCGTTGACCCGGCATTAGCTGAAACAGTTCTTCGAATGGTGTTGGGATTTCCAAATAGACCAAAATCCTTGAACGATGAATCCTCTGAAAACAGATCACGTGAGAATCGACGTCGCCTTCGTGACAGGGATCATTCCGAAGAAATAAAAAGAGATATTCTAAATGGTTTCGATTTGGCAAATATTGCGCATTTTGTCGAAAGTTTGATTGATAAAAAGTTGTCAGAAAGATTGCCAAGTGACGAAAAAACGAAAAGCCAAGAGAAAAGTAGCAGGCAAAAAAGGGATAGTGAAGAAACGGAAACAGAAGAAAAAAGTACTGAGGAGTCAAGAAAAACCCGACGTAGAAAGATGAGGAGACGCGAAAGTGAGGAATATTACGATAAATCTACAGAAGATAGTTCGCCGAAAAAAACAAGTCGCCGACAATTGAGGCGGAGAAAAAAAGGTCGCAGACGCACAAAAAAACCAACTGTTAGAACTATAAGATCTACCACATCACAAGTAACAACAACTACTACTACTACTACTACTACTACTACTACTGCACCCACTACGACCCCAGAACCTACAACTACAACCACAACTACAACTGCCACTATTGTTAAAGAGACGCAACCCACGCCCAAACCTACGACTACAGAAGAACCTACTACTGTCACAATTGTAGGTACTACACAAGTCAAAACGGACCCTACAACTAAAACTACAACAACAATAGCTCCTAGGGCTACAGTTATTACAAGTACAACGACACCCAAAATTTTTACAACGGAAGAGCTAGTAACAGAACCAGCAAGAAAACCAACTAAACCATCCATTGAAACCGAAAAAAGTGCCGAAATTGCAAACAGTAAAAATGATTCTGAAGAAACAACATCTAAAAAGGGCAAGCAAAAAAGAAAACTAAAAAGAAAGCACAAAATAGACACCGAAACTGCGGCGGAATCAAAATCTGAGGAAAACGATTTGAAGTCACAGAAAAGTACAAAAGAAAAAGCTTCGAAGAAATCTGTCAAAGTGGATGAAACAGTTTTACAGCTAGATGCAAATTCAGACTCCCATCCAGTTGAAGTCTTTATTGTGCCGCCTAAAGAAACCTTGAAATATCCAGATAAACTTTTTGTTCCACCTCCAGAAGAATTCTTCAAGCCTCGATTCAAACTACGATCAATAGATTTTGAGGACTATAAAGAATATGAAGAATATGTTGAACAATACTATGAAGATCTAGAGTTGGTCGCTTATCAAGACGGCCAAGATGCGGAAAGCGAAATATCTGGGGGAAAGACTAAGCAGCAATCAGAAGAATCAGAAGGGTCCGAGAAAACAAAACAGTCAAAATCAATATCTGATGAGTCCAAGGAAAAGTTTACATCGAAAGAAGACGAAGAGACTGAAGAGAAAACTGAAAGCAAAACTGAATTTAAGGAAAAGTCTAGAGAAAAAACCAAGTCAGAAGAGTCTAAAAAATCTGTTGAATCTTCAAGAAGCGATACAACGAAGTCCAGAAAATCTAGTCATCGACTCAATACTTCTTCAGAACGTCGTAGTCTTGAAAACCGACGCAAAAAGATTCGAAGGAAAAAAGTTTCCAGACCAAAGTCCGAGGAAAAAAGTGACAAAAAAACTGAAGAAAGGTCAAATGAAATTAAAAGGCCACTAAATTTCCCAAAACATGAGCCGAGACCCGCTTTTGAAGTTGACGCTAAAGGTTAGATTATATGTAGACATGCTAGTCGGGGTTCACAAAATTGTTTGTCTAATTTTGAGTTCTTTCTGATGCATGTTTGATGTAGCGTTGTTTCAATTATGGAATTATTTTCAATTTCAATACCAAATAAATTTTTTACCCAAATATTTTCAATTTCAATACTATTATCAATTTTTTCTCGAAATATTTTCAATTCAATTTCAATGTTTTCAATATTTTCATTTTCAATTTTTTTCATTTTTTTCAGCGTAATTGCTGAGGCATTCTTAATAAGTAATCTTATCATAACCGTTTGTAACTCTCCATTTATAAACAAGAAAATCAGCTAAATTACAGAACCGCGTACGCACCTGCGGTACTTACTTAGACAGACGGGCTCAAACACGTTTTTTTGACCGTTTTGACGTTTTTTGATAGATTTAGGAGCGTCGTAGAGAGATCGCAAAACCGTCAATCGATGGAAAATTGATTTGATTGATGCACAACTGCCCAATTGCTGGGTTTTGAACCGGCAACTTCCAGAAGTCAAATTTTTCCCTATATATATGTCTGTATGTGATCTACCGCATGTTTTTGTCGACGTATCAAAAAACTGATAAGTGTGAGTGACCTTCTGTGTAGATCAATTTCCTTTTTCATAATTTCATATATTTATAGTAAATATTCAGAACATAACTATTACTTTAGTAAAGACAAACTTCTTTATTATATGTAGTTAATACTGTATAATGCAGGGTCTTGGGGCGGCAGCCCCAACAAAAAACCGAGCTTATTTAAAATCTAACCTATCAAACATGCAGGGAAATGCTACCTTTTTTTCAAAAGCAGCAAATTTGCCCACATTAGCATGACACCGTCCACTGACCCCACGGCCCACTGACTCCGCCCTCGTCGTTAAATGTACTAAAACAGCACTTTCGCACTGAGGTACATGACAAATTTTATCTAGACCTCAACCATTAAATCCTGGTAACTTTCCTATGTATCACGGTTTTTAAATGCCTCGGCGAAACGGCGATTCGGCTATAGTCAATCATTATACACTGATTTGTCAAAAATAGACGGTAATTGCTGTGGCAATTTTCAGCACGTTTCCGGTTAGACTGTTCTGTTTCGCATTTCCGCGGCTATAGCTCGCCGTGGTTATATATTTTGCCAATTTCCAGAAATAGCCAAGCCAATAGCTGGACATGAACAGCTATTTCTAATCAAAACACGGCTTTAGAGATAATAGGCTATTGACACCGCGGGCTCATAACTTCTGTGAAATGGCTATAGCCGAGCTATAGCCGAGCCATACCGACTTCCCTAGTCAAAACGTGTCTATAGCGCTAATAACCGATTGACAGCGTGTGCTCATAGATTGTGTGAAAAGGCTATAGCTGGTTTACAGCTGGCTACACCGGCTTTTGTTAGTCAAAATGTGGCTATAGTGCTAATAGTCGATTAACAGCGCGGGCTTGGCAGGCCACTAGGCAAGTAGCCAGCCTCAATCGGGTTTCGGGTTGCCGGGTGATTTGATGACTTTTAAAGAACAGTTGCATATGATAGTGGGCAGTTTTTTATATTTTAAGGCGACGAAGGCCATTTGCTGTTAGCAGGGCCCAAATTGCATAACCGGCACCTTTTTGTAAATCCGGCACCAAGTGCCGGATACAAGTTTTAAATGACTTGATCCGCGCATCAGTTCAAATTCACTTACATGTCATACAGCTCAGTGAAGTACCCTACTCCTTAGTAGACCCAAAAATCGAGGGTTTCTTCATTCCCGCGAGGGCCTTAACAACACGAAGGGGCTGTTCACAAATTCGGATTAATTGGACTAGATTAACTGAAGTAACTACAATAACTCGACATAGAAATTGTGCATCTTTCCAAGAATTTGCACGTTTATGCAATTTACACCGAGGTGCAAGTGTGTCTAATTTGAAGAGGGTCTCATGCTTTTGTGTGGAGAGATTCTAGTTGATTCATTTAATCTAATCCAGTTAATCTAAAATTGTGAACAGGCCCTAAGAAAAACTAACTGACAGCACTAACAACACTAATAGCAATAGCAATATTGTATATATGCACCCACCGCAACAGAAAGCAGCCCAGATTGTAAGACAAAGCCACATTATCAATAAAAAAGTATAGCAATAAGCTTCTCATAATTATGCAAAGTTTACCTGCATAACCGGCTCTTATTATGTGTTAAGTATAGGAGCAAATGCTATAACTTTGCACAGCATTCACCAATTTTTGTAATTGAGGATTTAATTATATATATGGCATATCCGGCACCTTTTATATGATAAAGATAGGGAAGAAAATGCAAAAGGTGCCGCGTGCTGTAACTTATGTTAGCATAGCCTTGACCAAATTTTATGATTTATAAGCTCAACTGAAAGAACTTCATGAGAGCTTTTAAACAACACCAAAATTATGGAATTTCAGTGTGTACAATAAAAGTTACAGCATCCGGCACCTTTTGCAAATTTTCTCCTATGTTTAGCACATAAAAGGTGCCGGTTATGCCATATATATGGCATATCCGGCACCTTTTATATGATAAAGATGGGGAAGAAAATGCAAAAGGTGCCGCGTGCTGTAACTTAGCATAGCCTTGACCAAATTTTATGATTTATAGCTCAAATGAAAGAACTTCATGAGAGCTTTTAAATGACACCAAAATTATGGAATTTCAGTGTGTACAATAAAAGTTACAGCATCCGGCACCTTTTGCAAATTTTCTCCTATGTTTAGCACATAAAAGGTGCCGGTTATGCCATATATATGGCATATCCGGCACCTTTTATATGATAAAGATAAGGAAGAAAATTCAAAAGATGCCGGGTGCTGTAACTTAACACAGCCTTGACCAAATTTTGTGATTTATAGCTCGAATGAAAGAACGTCATGAGAGCTTTTAAATGACACCAAAATTATGCAATTTCAGTGAGTACAATAAAAGGTACAGCATCCGGCACCTTTTGCATTTTCTTCCCTATCTTTATCATATAAAAGGTGCCGGATATGCCATATATATGGCATAACCGGCACCTTTTATGTGCTAAATATAGCAGAAAATTTGCGAAAGGTGCCGGATGCTGCAACTTTTATTGTACACACTGAAATTCCATAATTTTGGTGTCATTTAATAGCTCTCATGAAGTTCTTTCATTTGAGCTATAAATCATAAAATTTGGTCAAGGCTATGCTAAGTTACAGCACGCGGCACCTTTTGCATTTTCTTCCCTATCTTTATCATATAAAAGGTGCCGGATATGCCATATATATGGCATAACCGGCACCTTTTATGTGCTAAACACAGGAGAAAATTTGCAAAAGGTGCCGGATGCTGTAACTTTTATTGCACACACTGAAATTGCATAATTTTGGTGTCATTTAAAAGCTCTCATGAAGTTCTTTCATTTGAGCTATAAATCATAAAATTTGGTCAAGGCTATGCTAAGTTACAGCACGCGGCACCTTTTGCATTTTCTTCCCTATCTTTATCATATAAAAGGTGCCGGATATGCCATATATATGGCATAACCGGCACCTTTTATGTGCTAAACATAGGAGAAAATTTGCAAAAGGTGCCGGATGCTGTAACTTTTATTGTACACACTGAAATTCCATAATTTTGGTGTTGTTTAAAAGCTCTCATGAAGTTCTTTCAGTTGAGCTATAAATCATAAAATTTGGTCAAGGCTATGCTAACATAAGTTACAGCACGCGGCACCTTTTGCATTTTCTTCCCTATCTTTATCATATAAAAGGTGCCGGATATGCCATATATATAATCAAATCCTCAATTACAAAAATTGGTAAATGCTGTGCAAAGTTATTGCATTTGCTCCTATACTTAACACATAATAAGAGCCGGTTATGCAGGTAAACTTTGCATAATTATGAGAAGCTTATTGCTATACTTTTTTATTGATAATGTGGCTTTGTCTTACAATCTGGGCTGTTTTCTGTTGCGGTGGGTGCAAAATATGTGCAATATTGCTATTGCTATTAGTGTTGTTAGTGCAGTCAGTTAGTTTTTCTTAGGGCCTGTTCACAATTTTTGATTAACTGGATTAGATTAACTGAATCAACTAGAATCAGTCCACACAAAAGCATGAGACCTACTTCAAATTAGACACACTTGCTCCTCGGTGTAAATTGCATAAACGTGCAAATTTTTGGAAAGATGCACAATTTCTATGTCGAGTTATTGTAGTTACTTCAGTTAATCTAGTCCAATAAATCCAAATTTGTGAACAGCCCCTTAGTTTTGTTAAGGCCCTCGCGGGAATGAAGAAACCCTCGATTTTTGGGTCTACTAAGGAGTAGGGTACTTCACCGAGCTGTATGTATGACATGTAGTGAATTAGAACTGATGCGCGGATCAAGTCATTTAAAACTTGTATCCGGCACCTTGGTGCCGGATTTACAAAAAAGTGCCGGTTATGC
>JASANF010010965.1:0-14065 GCA_030248245.1 Trissonchulus sp. WLG1_4
ATATTATGAGTTTAGCAAAAAATCAAAAAATCTGTGAAAGTTCAACTAAACACGCCTACTACTCAGAACTATGCGGTGACACATGTAGTTTGGTAAATGAGAAGGGAAGACTCTGCTCCCAACTAAAATTTAGTCCCAGGGGATTGAGGGGGCCCCAATCACAGGGTGTCAAAGGATGAAAGAGCGTCACCGCCAGCTTGGGTGTATTTTAGCAGAACATCGGTAATTCCAATACAATCGGAGCGATTTTTAACTAAATTCGGCCAAACAGTGTCAAACATTGTTATTTTCTGACGAGAACAAGGACAAATTGCATCTACTTTGGGACAGAGGTCAAAATTTCTCAGTATTTAAGAAGACACGGTTCCAGACTCACACAAAAGGAGGAAATAACCAGGAGTCCAGGTATGTATCCAAAAGTACCGTGATGTAGCTGTTAGTTATATATACATAAGGTCATAGGACCATGGTCTTGTAATTTTACCTAAAAACTTGTAAAAAGTCACCAAATCAATAGGTAAAAAAATGGCAAAAATGACCCAGTCTCGGTTTTGGCGGTCTCGGTCTCGGTAGTGTCGGTTTCGTGGTCTCGGTCTCGGAAAAAAAACCGAGACTTCCATCCCTAGTGCAAGTACATACATCCGCATTGCGCCCTATGTATTTGCTTAATACAATGTTTGGTGTATCGTTTTAGCTGTTTTTTGCTACAAAAATTACATTTTAGTTATATATATATATATATATATATATATATATATATATATATATATATATATATATATATATATATATATATATATATATATATATATATATATAATTTTACAGTTTTTATGTCAAAAAAATTGCTAATTTGCTAACTTCTGCACCGTTGCCGGCCACCGGGCGTTATTGTAATTTTCGGAGGTTTGAGCTCCAATTTTACGTTCGATGCTGCAGCGGTGGTAAATATGCATGTTTTTGACCAAAAAATGGTAATATATGTCGTTTTTTGCGTTAAAATCGCAATTAAGTGCATTTTAACACATTTCAAAAAATTGAAAAGTCATCCCCCCAAAAAAAATTTTTTTCTGGCTACGCCACTGCTCGTATAGACATGCAAATGCAGCCTAATGTACTTGTGCATACATGTATAGGCTTTGATGAAGGATAAGAATAAAAAATAGTACGCCACAGAGTCCCAGGGGTCTGAGAGCATCAGCCCCCAGAAAAAAATTGGGGAAAATTTTAGTCTTTTAAGCCGAATTAGATCAGTCGGAGATTTTTAGGCCAAATTTGGTCAATTGGAGACGTATCGGAATTTTTTTCGGCCGGTCGATAAAAATCAAAGAGTAAATTTATTTTAAGATATTTATTTTAATTTTTGTAAAACTTCATTCGGAAAAAATTTCGGGCGGGGGGCGGCCGCCCCCCCCCCTGGGACCGCCCCTGGTCAGATATTAAAAAATCTTGAGTAAAATATATACTATTAACTACTTATGTATATGTATATTGTTGAAGAGTGAGAAAGGCATGTGAACAAGTCGCACCTTTTTCCTCAGTTTTCCTCGAATATGACACAGACGCTGTTCACCGTCGAAGCAATACGCAGCCAGCCGCCCATTGCCGAGCATCTTGATTACTTGAGCGTACTCTGAAACATTACTCAAATGGGTTTCAATAAAACGACGTACGTATAACACTTACATATGTATTACAAGTTTATTGCGTCGGATTATGGATATAAATATGTATATACGTACGAGAAGCAAATACGCGGATCGACAAAAAATTGAGTATATAAGTTTCTGATGAAGAAATTTCCGGACATCGGACAGAATTGGATCGAAACGCAAGTACTTTCGTTATGTTCAAAAAAGCTCAAGTTAAAAGTTAAAAAGTTAAGACCTCTGGCTGGACTCGAACCAGCGACCAGAGGATTCAAACGCCTCAGTGCTAACCACGTTCGAAATAGAAATGTACGATAGGGTTTCAGAATCCTGATTGATTAATAGCATTATAGCAAATTAGCAATATCCTTACCTTGACCATCTTCTTTGAAAATAAGCTCACGCTTTTCCGCTTCATTTTCGTTCTTTCCTCGACGACGATTTTTACCGCCCTTTCCTGAAACCAGTGTCAAAATATAAAATTTTTTGCATAATATATATGCGTCCGTATTTATTACTTAAAACTAAAATATTAAAGATCAGGCTTGTCAGTTTGTCACGAATCTAAGTTATCTGAATAAAAGGAGCTTTGTCTGAATTTTTGGGGGCTGCTTGTGACAAAAACTGAAATGTTACGCAAAAACGAGCATGACTAATATTAACTATTAACTAGATATTTTCTTGAAGAAAACTATTTAATCAAATGTAAAAAAGATAAAATACAATTATATAAAAATTGAAAAATAAGGAAAATATACTCACCCTTATTCTTCGGCATTCTTAATCAATATTTTAAGCTAGCAAAAAATTAAACAAAATGTGATGATATATATATGCGGCTATTTTTATTTGATATTGTCGCGGATGTAAACCAAAGAAACCTGCGTTTAAAGCAATATATCCGATGCTAGGTCTGCTTCCGGTTTGTCAGAGTCTGTTCTGTATATATCTAAACAAAATCGGGATTCAGTTTCAATTAAACTATATAGGTATATATTAATTTTATGGTTCAAGTGCAGTAGGAGGTGGGAAATCTGAACCCACAGTGAGGGACGTTTTCGCAATTTATTTTCGGAAGCCCTTATTTTTCTCGTTCCAAACGTGCTTAAATAGAGTCAAAATAATGTTTACAATTTTTTAGAACCAATACAAAGGCTCGTGAACCCGATTCCGTCACAAAAAATGGGACAAATTCACGAGAAACGCCCAATTTTTGACCAAATTCGAACTTGGCCTTAATTTAGGCTTAGGCTTAGTATGGGGCTTAGACTTAGTATCAGGCTTAGGCTTAGGCTTAGGTTCAGGCTTACGCCGGCTCAGGCTTAGGTACTAAAAAATCGAAATTTTCTGGAAAAATCCTGCCAGCTTAGCCTAGAGAATCCTGCCAGCTAAGCCAATACGACACCTTAAAACATCATAACAAACTCAAAACTATCCAAAAAGCAAAGATTATAGCAATTTTTGGCTTCAAACTTTGGCCTGCGTTCACTTCCCAAAACACTGAAAATGCAATTTTCAAGGGGTCATAGCTCAGAAAATACAAATTTGTGGATAGGGCTTCTATTACAAAAAATGCTTCCCTCAAAGTGCTCTACTCCAAACAAGCAAAGCCTAATGCAAAATGGACCTGGCAATATCAAACCTATATTTTCACTCTGTGAACCAAAATCTGCTGCGCAGCAGATTTGCATTTTAGGATGTACATCAGACGACTCAAAATTTTTGACGAAAAAACACTTGTGCCTTCAGCGTTGAATTATTGAATATTGCCATTTGACGTATTATGATTGTGTACATATAGTCAATATGCCAATCATGTGAAACGTGAATGTCCAAAATTAAGGGCTCTAACTGATTATCATTTGTGCTACTGATTGACTGTTTAGCCAACCAGCATTTGTCTTGTCAGATTGTCAGCAAATAATTCTTTTCGCGCTTTCTGAAAATCTACTTCAAGAATACTTTCACAGCTAAAGATTTATCGCCCACATCTTGTAAATCCTCCAGAATAAAATTCAAGCTGATGTTCTTCTTGGCTGTTGCTTTTGCTCATGTATTGACCTGCATGCGCTATATCAGTGAAAGTTGTAGAATAAGCATAACCATGCCAGTGCCATGAGAATGAAAAATCACTGTGTTTGAACCAGATTGAAAAATCGCCATGCTATACACAGCAATAATTGCAGTAATATATCTGTGATCTGTGACATGGCTTACTGCAATCCTGTTCCCATACTAACCATTCAGAATTTTTGTACGTCTGAGTCCACCTGTCATTCACGACTCCCTGACAACTGCTTATTGGTAAGCTATGTATCAGCTGTTACATCACTTTTTCTACTTTGGCGAAAATGATAGTCAATTTCATGAGATGCACTTATTGTCACTTACATATAGTAAAGCCGTATTTGTCATAACACTGCATAATTGTGATCCGTATTTGAGAGTATGTATGTGAATTTTATGAGATAACATATCGCAATGAGACCTGTGTGATTTAATGTGAGACTTTGGTGCAAGTTTACTATTAGACTATGTGAATAATATGAGATCAAAGTGAGACCTGTGTACAAATTTTACTGTAAGTTTACTCTGTAATCAAATAGTGCAATATGTGAGACGTTATTAACTTAGTTATACAAAACTGTGTTACAACCATTTTATCTAGGCAATCATGCAAAATATGCAAATGAGCTTTTGTCAAATGTACGTGTGTTTTCTAGTAGTTTTGTTTACGTATTTACGTACTTAGGTAGCTACGAATATACATATTACATACATATCACGTAAACAGACCAGCAACACGAACATAGCAGACACATTTTAAACACACTCTCACATTCACACACACCCGCACAATTACACGTATGAAAACACGCAAAGACGCACACACATAACTCCCTTAGTTACACGTTATTTTTCCGACACCTCATTCTAAAGAAGCCTGCTGCGCTGTGGCGCAGCAGGAAAAATAGGTCCACTATTCCCCCCCCCAACTGCACTTGATCCTGTATTTCAGACGGAAATCGAAAAAAACTGCTTGTAGCGCAAAAAAATGAAAAAAACCAAAAAGTACAAAATTTGCACAAAAATTGCACAAAGAAAGTACAAAATTTATACAAAAATTCTATAAAATTTATACAAAACTTTTTTGTATAAATTTTGTATAGTCAGGGTGGGGAAAAAACAAATAGGGAACTAAGGTTATATTTCTCGTCATGTATGAGATATCAATGAGACTGAAAGTTGTAAAGATAGCTAGTATATACCTACAGTCATCTGCACCTACAGTCATCTGCACTAAGGGTGGGGAAAAACAATCTAAAATATTGTGTTTTTTCTTGGCTATGACATAATAGTACAACAGAAACAACAGCACAGTCACTTTTAACCTTATTATATTTATTGCAAAAGGAATAGTTGGTCAAATTGACCATTCTGGCACTTGCCAGGGGTGCCAAAATGAAACAGCATATATACACAACGCGAACCAAGGAACCGTAGTAGACCACTGAGCAATTTTTCGGATAAAAAACAATAGCTTTCAGTCAAAACAACGTTATACTCCCGTTCAGCACCTCAAATTAGCCTTTTCCACAGTTTTTCAACAAAACTGACAAAATTCAAAAATTTGGTCAAATTGACTATTCTGGCACTTTGCCAGGGCTGCCAAAGTGGAACAGTGCACACCACGCGGACCAAAATATATCAACTGACAGCCCCACGCCTATGTATTAAGATGCAATAGAAATACAGAACGAGAGGTTATCCATAAAAGCGTTATACATTGAGAAAATCATGAAAAATTATTTTTTCAACGATATCACGGGGGGTGCACCAGTTCTGGCTAATAGGTAAATCGGACAGTAAAACTAATAGCACACTGAAATGCACAGTATATATAGAGGTTCATATTCGCATAAAAAACGACAGACCTCCATCTATAACCGTTAGAGCTGTAGTGCCCGTAGGTAACCTACCACCCTATCACGTAAATTACGTTCTAGACCCCCTTACCAGGCCTACAGTGACACAATTGACTCCAAAAGGAGAGATGCACTACAACCCCACTACACTACCATGCATGCAAGGGATTAGATGTGATCTGTTTGCGTGACGTTTCAAAAGTCGGCTAGAGTTTATTTGTGACAGCCGTTTTTCGAAGACCAAAAAATAGGTTTCCCCCCTCCCAGCAGAGTCAAAAAACGCCAAATGCCAAGAACAAAATCTTTAGATTGACTCTGTTTTCGACCAAAACAAATGTAAAAACATAAAAAAGTGCCTCGCCAAGAAGGATTTCTTGAGTTATGGCGCCGGAAAAAAGACGGAAAAATCCGTGTTTGTAGGAGGCGATTTTTCATATCTCGGGTAATACACAACCGATTTGCCTGAAATTTGGCCAGCATGTAGCCGTCCCCCAGGCAAGTACACACACTAAATTAAAACCAGTTTGCTCGTATAATTTTTTAGTTACTAAAAAATTTAATTGTGAAAACCTGCAATGTGGTGTGCCGCTCTTACTCTAGAAATCCTATCCTTTTGGAATGAAAGTCTTTTGGCAGCCACATAAGTCGCGTCTTCCACAAGCTGCTGTCCCGATCATTTTTTGGCATTTTTCGTGAAGTTTCGGACCATTATTATAAATGATATATACATGCACCATTAAATCTCAATCAGAAACAAAGGAAACAGTGTTTACAGGTGACAGAATACCCGTTGAATCCGTTTCAAAAATGTTGGGACTTTATATTTTGCTGAGGGGAAAAAACACACGCGGGGGAAAGAAAACATACAATCGGGGAAAAAAACATTGGTGGGGAAAAAACATGCCATGTTTTCTCCCCATTTTGGAGTAAAAATGTGGGGAAAAAAACATGGCCGAAATTCTGAAAATCGTTTATATATATATCAACTAAACTTGTATAGCAGTAAATAGACAAGTTAAAATAATACCCCCATGCAAAGTATGAGCTTCCCTATTTATCTGTGTCAAATTTTATAATCTTAGCAACTTCAAAAATTTCTTAGTTTTTGTGACGTTTTTTTGGGGTGTCAATTTTCGTCGTCAGCTATAGTGGTGCGGGAAAAAAAACCCTATTTTCAACTTTTCGGGTCGTCCTGTGCTCCACATAAATCGGATCCATTAATGCTCGCGGCTGTTATAACGGCCATCTTTCGCCTAACTGTTGCACTAATAAAATGGATTGTAACCACTCACGTTTCTGAGTAATGAGTCTCGAAACCTCCGGGAAAAAAAACCCTATGCGGGAAAAAAACCCTAATGCGGGGAAAAAAAACCCTATCACTTTTTCTGGTTGTTCTATTAGCAGGGAATATAAACACAATTTCATCGTGTTCTACAACTCTTAGGCTGCAGTATGGACTAAAAAAACCGTTTCTGCGACATCCATGTGACTCACAATGATTCTTCTAAAATCGACCCGTTTTGGCAGAAATGACTTCTGCCCAAATAGGCATTTTTTCCGTATTTAAAAGCATTAAAAACAGATTTTTGCGCTTATTACGTGAGAAACAGCGGACAAACACCGCCCGCGTCTATCATTCTTGGATTTATTTGGTACGCAGCAGCTAAAACCTAAATATTGCAAAAAACGCCAAATTTTGGTGAAACATCATCAAAACAGGTTTCGTAAGGGGTGTCGGGGTATGGCCCAAAATGACAAAAAACGACGTTTTGCGACCGAATAAACGGTTTTAATGAACTCTAGGCATGTTGTTAGCCCAGATGAACTAACTTTAGTAGCAACAATGGGTGAGTTTAGCAAAAAAATGCCGCCAAACAAAATAGGGTTTTTTTCCCCGCAATAGGGTTTTTTTTCCCGCACAAACTTTGACCAGTCACTGGTCAACCACAGCGTTTTTCACGGTTTTCGAGCTTCAGAAGTATAGAGGAAAGGTAACTCTCTTGAAAAATGCAAACGGCGTTGGTCAAAAGTGTTTTTGTGAAAAATTATGACAAGTCAAAAATTTGGAAAATTTTGTCACTTTGGAATTTTTCAACATGCAAAATTTTGAAATTTTATAAAAAACGCTACAGGCCTCAAAACTGCACAGAAATTGGTGTGGTAAGTCAGTTTGGGATGCGCTTTCCACCTGCATACTCAAAAAGGTCCTATGTCGTGAGGTTCGGCCAGGAAGCACTAGGGTTTTTTTCCCCGCAAAACGCGTAGGGTTTTTTTTCCCCGCACCACTATAAGCCATTGATTCTGCTTCAAATGTTATATTATGATATGTGTGCACTGTCCAGAAGTCCAATTTTTATTTCCACTATGAGTTCTCTGTCTAGCATGTATGTGCGCTCAGCCACAGGGCATGTTTTTTTACTCCAATTTTCCGTCATGTTTTTTTCCCCACCCTGACTTACTCACTTTTTTCCTGTGCGGCGGAGCAGTGGCGTATCCAGGATTTGCCACCTTACCGCGGGAGGGGGGTGCGGAGCAATGTGAGCCAGTGAGCCACCATGTTGAGGAGTGAGCCACCGCCGCTCAAAGGGGGGGGGGGGCTGCGACCCTCTAAGGGGGGGTGCTCAAACCGCAAAGGGGGGGCTGCAGCACACCCAGCCCCCCCTAAATACGCCACTGGCGCGGAGGGCTCAGATCAGTGGCGGATCCAGGGGGGGGGCCCACGGGCCCCGGGCCCCCCCCTTTGGCTGTGGGGCCCCCCCTTTGCCAAAGAGGGCCTATAGAAAAAAATTTCTGATACGTCTCCAAATGACCGAATTTGGCCTAAAAATCAAAAATCGACACTAATAAAAAACGCCTCGCAAAAATTTTGTCACGCTCGCTCCGCCCCCCCCCCCCCGGTTGACACCCAAGGTGGGCCCCCCCCCTTTGAAAATTCCTCTATCCGCGCCTGGCTCAGATTTCGGAAGGTTGCATATCAAAATAGCCGAAAAATGAAATAGGGGTTCTTAAAGCAAAAACGCTTCCCCAAGATGCTCTACTATATCACAGGAAAACCACGGATCCGAGTTCCGACTTCCCTGTAAATAGCCATTTGACATACTGATATGTACAGTGTATTCGGAGCCTCGGAGCACAGGAAGACTTTTTCCGGAAATTTTCCGGAAATTAATAAATTTCCGGTTTTTTTCTAGAAAATTTCCGGGTTTTTTCCGAACCGAGAAAATCCGGAAATTGATTTTTCCGGAAAATTTCTGGGTTTTTTCCGGAAAATTTCCGGGTTTTTTTCGGATAATTTCCAAGTTTTTTCCGGATAATTTCCGGTTTTTTTCCGGAAAATTTCCGGGTTTTTTCCGGAAAATTTCCGGGTTTTTTCCGGAAAATTTCCGGGTTTTTTCCGGAAAATTTCCGGGTTTTTTCCAGATAATTTCCGGGTTTTTTGCGGAAAATTTCCAGGTTTTTTCCGGAAAATGTCAGGGTTTTTCCGGAAAATTGCCGGGTTTTTTCGGAAAATTTCTGGGTTTTTTCAGGAAAATTTCTGGGTTTTTCTGAAAACTTCTTCGAATTTTTTAGGTGATTTCCTAATTTTGCGGTTTGCCACAGTTTCCTGGTTTTTCCGGAAAACTTTTTTTGTGTTTTCGTTTTCAGGTTGTATATATATATACGTAGTTGTAGTTGAAAGAATATTTGAAAATGTTGTAGAATATTTGAAAAAGTAATTTATACTTTGAGTGCACTGTATATATATATATATATATATATATATATATATATATATATATATATATATTTGGCAAATCGATAGTATCTAAAAAATTTAGCCAAATTTGTTTTTCAAAAATCGCGATTTTAGTGTTTTTCGATATAGCAATCATATTCATCAAAAATGACTTTTTGCGACCGCTCGACAGTGGCGTATCCAGGATTTCAAAGGGGGGGGGCTGCGACCGGGGAGGGGGGGGGGGTGCGGAGCAACCGTACCGTGAGCCAGTGAGCCACCTTACCTCGAGACCTCGGGGGGGGGGGGGGGGTGCGGAGCAATGTGAGCCACCATGTTGAGGGGTGAGCCACCGCCGCTCAAAGGGGGGGCTGCGACCCTCTAAGGGGGGTGCTCAAACCGCAAAGGGGGGGCTGCAGCACACCCAGCCCCCCCTAAATACGCCACTGCCGCTCGATCAACGTTGAGGCGAGCAACATGAGCTATTGATTGTGCGGGTTAAATGCAGTTGGGGGGGAAAATAGTGGACCTATTTTTTTGAGTAGAGCACCTTAGGGGAAGCATTTTTGCTTCAACAACCCCTATTTCATTTTTTGGATTTTTTGAGATACAACCCCCCGAAATCTGAACCCTCAGCGAGGGACGTTTTCGCAAGTTTTTTCCGAAGCTCTTGTTTTTTCCATTCTAATCGTGTCTAAATGGTGTCAGATTATTGGTTACAATTTTTTAGAATCAAAACAAAGGCTCTTTGACCGGGTTCCCGCCGAAAAATTGGCCAAATTCGCCAGAAACGTCCAATTTTTGACCAAATTCAAACTTGGCCTTAATTTAGGCTTGGGCTTAGGCTAGGCTTAGAGCTTAGGCTTAGTATGGGGCTTAGGCTTAGGCTTAGTATCAGGCTTAGGCTTAGGCTTAGGTTTCAGGCTTAGGCTTAGGCTTAGGCAATAAAAATCGAAATTTTCAGAAAAAATCCTGCCAGCTTAGCCTAGAGAATCCTGCCAACTAAGCCTAGACGATGCCTTAAAACATCGTAACGCACTCAAAACTCTCCAAAAACAAAGATTATAGCCATTTTTGGCTTCGAACTTTGGCCTACGTTCACTTCCAAAAACACTGAAAATCCCATTTTCAAGGGGTCATAGCTCAGAAAATCCAAATTTGTGGATAGGGGTTCTATTGCAAAAAATGCTTCCCTCAAGGTGCTCTACTCCAAAAAATAGGTCCACTATTTCCCCCCCCCCCCCCAACTGCACTTGATCCGATTGTGCAACAGCTACTTACTTGCGAAGAGAAATCGCAAGCCGAATTTCCACTCACGTTTGGTCTACAGTGAATGCTAATTTGTATTAATCAACTTCATTTTTTGTATGTAGGCATACTTTTACACCAGCTCGCCATTGTGTATCTAAAATTGGCTCCAAACCGCCGTTTTTTGAAAAGTCACATTTCAGGAGCGCCACCTTAATACCCAAAGCCAAGCCAACATTTTTTTAGTCATACCTTCATAAAATTTTCAAAATACATTTTGTACTTTAAACGGATTTATAATTATTTTCTTTCATTGATAATAACTGATAGGGAATTGGCCGGTTTCTTTTGTCTGACTTTGTCCAAAATTAAAACTGGACTTGCACGCATGCTGACTTGGCCCCGATCCTTGCAAGTCACGCTGAATTACATATCACATGCATACATATCGATTTCAGAGGTTTTACTGCTCTCATAAAGAATTATTCAGAAGTTTTTCTTGTTGTTTATTTTTTAGTTATTATTTGGGAGTGGGTAAAACCCAGCCACCCTGCCAGCCCCGGCCCCAGCCTCAGCCACCCTTCACAGGAAAAAATCTGATTACAAAAAAGTTACAAAAAATTACAAAGCGGGTTTTGTCATTTTTTTGTAACTTTTTTGTAATTTTTTTGTAATTTTTAGAAATTTTATTTTGTTGTTTCAAACTTGGCAAAAACACATTTCAAGACATAAAAAAGGCATCTTGACTTCGAATTAGCTGTATTTATAATTTATTTTGAATTTTTGAAATATTTGCTTTTTTAACGTTTTGTAATTTTTTTGTCATTTTTTTGTAATATTTTTGTAACTTTTTTGTAACTTTTTTTGTAATTTTTTTGTAATTTTTAGAAATTTTATTTTTTTGCTTCAAACTTGGCAAAAATATTTCAAAACATGAAAAAGGCATCTTGACTTCGAAATACTGTAGCTGTATTTTTATTTTTTTTTACTTTTTGAAATATTTGCTTTTTAACGTTTTGTAATTTTTTTGTAATATTTTTGTAATTTTTTGTAATTTTTTGTATTTTTTTGTAACTTTTTTGTAATCTCATTGTTTTGCGTAGAATTTGGCAAAAACGCGTTTCTAGACATGAAAATGGCGTCTTTCCCTGTTGAAAACTTTTTCCTGTTTTTTTGAAACATTTTGTTTTCAGCGTTCTGTATTTTTTCGTCATTTTTCTTTCATTAATTTTGGTATCATTTAAGTTTTTTTGCAGCTTATATATAGATTCTGTAAAAAAGATGCAAAATCGTACTAGATTTGAAGACGATAGGGATTTCATCTTTATTAACAAGATTCTCTGGATCCCGTTATACATATTTTAAATATATGTACACATTTTGCATTTTCAGAATATGTACGCAGATTTTTTCATAGTTGTACTTTTTCATATATATACATATATACATGCATAGTCTAACTTGTCAAATTTCAACATAATATTAACTTCATCACAACTGGGGGGGGGGGGGGGGCACAGAAATCCTAAACCTTAGAAAATTTATCTCTAAAATATGTTAAAAAATATGAAATCTCTAACATATCAACAAATGAACACAAATTAAATAGTGGTTCTCTTGAAGCAAAAATGCTTCAACTAAGGTGCTCTACTTAAAACAATAGGTCCACTATTGGGTAAAACACAGCCACCCCCAAAATACCACAATAAAATAGACATAAATTGGCCGTGTATTGGCGAATTATTATTATTATTATTATTATTATTATTGGAAAAACTTATTAAAGTTTTTCCTGAAAAACTTTAATAAGTAGATTAGCAGAAAATTAGCAGAGAGGGAAAGTCGAAATAAACAGTCGAGACTCAATACAAGAAATAGTACAGGGGCCGTATTCTCAAAATTACCTGCAGGTAAAGTTCTCCTAACTTTACCCACAGGTAAGGTGAAGGTAAAGTTAAGTCTGTGGGTAAAGGTAAAGTTAAAATTGAAAACGCGATTAACGTAGACGGTTGAGGTTAAAAATTTGCACAATACATTAACTTTAGCTGCGAAACAAGATAAAGCAGTTTCCCGGCCCGAAAATTAAAGGTAACTATAGCTATCACGTTGGCTTTAGTCAATGTTTGAGAATACGACTTTACCTTCACTTTACCTGTGGGTAAAGTTAGCCTAACTTTACCTGCAGGTAATTTTGAGAATACGGCCCCAGCTGAAAGAAATCAAAACGGGTCTTAACAACTAGACTTTTAAGCTTGAAAAAACACACAAAATCAAATAATTTGAAGCGAAATAGTGAAGATTGAAGAATCCACTGCAGACTTATAGCTTTTCCTGTTCTATTTATTATTTTTTCAAATGTTTATTTTTCCTGCAGGCCTAATACAAGGAATTATACTCCCTAAAAATAAAAAACAATTTTAAAAATAAACAATTTATAAAAGAGGTAATTGAAAATATATATAATAATAATTGGAATGCAAATATACTAGATTTACAGCAGAATTAAGTCCAGCTTTAGTTTCATACGTCAATACTTGTTACTAACGGTACGCGTATCGTGGCCAAAGGTCTTATACAAACAGAGTCTATCAAACGGAAAAACTGAAAAAGTATGCGTCATGAATTTAAAAAGATTTCAGACTAACCTGCATCACAGATATTAATCCCAGGTACTGCACCTGGCAACCTACCTCCTTCTCTAATAGGTATTTATAAAAATGCAAAGGGCAGAAATATGAAACTGAGCATGCACACCTACACCACCTGATAAAAGCTAATTTAATCCTTCTTCTAGGCATTTAGGACTCACCAACCAAGGCATCAAGCGCTTGTCAGGATAAAGACTCGTGGCATGACAAAATCCATTTGGCGCGGAATGGAAGTGATTCCCCAATTTGTCCGAGTTGGTGCGGACAGTTGCGCAGTCGCTTCATCTAAGCCAGTATGATTTCTGCTGCTCCAAACCACCACATATAATGAACGCTGACCAGGATCAGCCAATAAATTAACGATAACTTCAGGTATTCGCACGTGATTCAACACTATCCGCACCTTCATCGCCACCCACTAAACATATGAGGTGTTGAAGCCAGTGTAAGCGTTACATTTCAGTAATTTACAACATCGTAATGAAAAATTCTGCACGTATTATATACATAGGATCGAATTGTTGTTGCTCTTCAACTGCGTTTAGCAACTCATTAAGACTGCCTTTATGCATTCCACCAATAATGTCTAGCTGCTGGGACGGATGCTTGAAGCCTAGCAGAAAATACTAGTCCCTGGGCAAAGCCCAATATTCCAGCCAAATAAACCAACCGAATAATTTCAAAAAACTGGATATCGGCACGACATCACATACGTCAACTGAGCAAGCTGTGGGGAAAAGGGCAATCAACCTGCGAGTAAGGTGTAGCAGCTGCGCAGATTTGACAATTAAGCGGATGTCAGCATACTAGCGTTTTTATCGTAAACGATTAGCCCCATTTTTTAGAGGCTGTCCCACCCCATCACTTTTGCCGCGATTG
>JASANF010010966.1:0-25792 GCA_030248245.1 Trissonchulus sp. WLG1_4
TACGTACATCAAGTGTTGCAGATGCAGTTGAACCCTTTAGAGCTCAAAGGCAAGTTCTTTCTGGTTCAATCGGTTACATTTTAAATAAAATTCTGAAAGCTACTCCACAAACTTTATCAACAACACGCTCCCAGGGTCTAACTCTCTCCAGTCGCTACTTGAACCCACAATAGTCCCTAATTCCAAATTTGGAAGTTTAACTGAGCAAATTGGAGAAATTCTGAAATTTTTGGGCATTGTTAAAGTGTGAAAATACTTTACTTTTTTCATGTTTTTTTTAAAAACTAGGATATTCTATTTTTATGGTTGTTGCATCAATTAAGACCTTCGAAGCTCATCCGAAAAAAAATAAATAAAAGTGTAGAGCTAAAATGGCAACCTATACAGTTATAATCCACACATTGTTTGTTACTAGAAACTTAAAAGTGATCATGTAAGGGAGGGGATCATAAGAAACCCCCAAAGAGTCCCAAAAATTTAAGTAAAAGTGTATAAAAATAGCACTTTTCCAAAAATTTTAGCATTCGTCTCAAAAATATTGCAAAATTTAGAGTATTTTTGGCCAATCAGGGTGGAAAGTTTCAAAAATTTGGCCGAGGGGCCCCCTAAAATTTTGACCCCGTTACTGTTTGCTTATAGTTATTATTTTGCATATTCAAAAAAAATCAAAACATCAAAAGCAACGAATTTTCTTCACTGAGCATCTTTACTTTATGTCTTGAATGGAACCGCTGTCTCAGTGAAATTCACCGTCCAAACGGTAGCTTAATTATATGTACAACCTTTACCTTGAATAGAGCCCCATTTGAATCTTCACGAAACAATAAATGCCCCTGGAGATTCGAGGAAATGTGAAAGGAATGTAAGTTGTAAGTTTTTGTAGAGTACATAGCATATATACATGTATACCAAAGAAAAAAACTAAACTGAAAACGCTGTAATAATGTTGTAGATACAATCAAATTGTGAAATATGTCACATTCCTTACAATAACTTTTGGGATTCGAGGCTTACTATCACGATAAGAAAAAGATTTTTTAAATAAGTTTTTAAAGCTGAAAATTTGAAATGGTTTTTGGCTTCAAAATTCTCATCTTGACCACGCAATTGTACAATTTATTTTATGAATAAAAAACAGGAATATTTTTTCCAGTAATTTACGCATAAAGTTTTACTCTAGACATGTCAAGGAGCAGTTTTCATTCAAAAATTGGACTTCACCAAACCAAGCAAGATTGTAGAATATTTATGAGAAAATTCTTGACATTATTTCTTATCTAGTTAATCAAATCAGTTTTTGCCAGAACCAAAAATAAAGATCGCGCTAGCAGTGTCAGCAGGCCCCGAAATTGGACTCCAAACTCAGTTCATTAAGATATTTTTTGAAGTCAGTCCTATTTTTTGTCCAGTCAGAAATTTTCAAGTGCCAAAGCTTGTGATTTTCGACTAATTTTAGCCACAGCAGAATTTGCAAAATGTTCTCCCCCGACCCCACGGGGGAGAGAATTAATTTAATGGTCTTTACAAGTGGATTCATTTATCCTAAGAAACAGAAAAAAGCCTGGCATACCAAAGTAGAATCGGTAAGTTCCTAGAGTATTTCAGAAATTTAGGAGAACTTGGATTTCAAAACACGTCCCCCTTTAATTGATTTCTGGCTAAAGTTTGACTTCGTTTGAAAAGTAAATTTTTTCAGGTTTTCAGTGGTTTTGATGGTTCCGGTGACAGTGTTTTTTCATTATTTGTTCGTTGGTACGGGGTTATACCTATGCAACAATCCTTAGACCCGGTCCACACGAGGCAGAAATAAGAAATAAGCAATAAGTACTGGAAATGAGGATTGAGGGTTACAAACATCAAACAAATTGACCTAAACAAATCAATCCATCAGTAAAAAACGCATATTTCGACTTTCTAATACCATATTTTGTATTAGTTTATGTTGTAATAAAACCTTAATTCTTCGAAGTTATTTATTATTTCTGCTTAGTGATAACTGGGTCTTAAAGAAATGAGTTTGGGACCATATATATATATACTTCCGAATGCCCAACGGGGCCAAAGGTCATGAATTCATTTTTTCAAATTAATGTAAAATGATCCGAATTTTGACTAACCGGAGGTATTACGAAATTCGCCTAGCATCAGTTGCAGCACAGGTATGTATGTACAGAACAGACCAAAATTAATTGCTACAGACTCCGGAGTCAAAGTGGAGTCGGAGTCATTTGATTCTGGAGACGAAGTAGGTATGTAGCTATATACACCGACCCAGGAATCAAATCACTCCTCCTCCACTTTGACTTCGCAGTCTGTAGCAACTGATTTTGGTTGGTCTCGGTACAGTAGGAGCAGAAGGCTAAAAAGTTTTCAATTGATTTTGTTAAACTTGGTTACCAGCCCAAAGGTTGTTCTAAAAGATAATGATAGTTATCAGGAAACTTTTTGGCCATGTGGTTTAGTTTTACTAATTCAGTTATAGGGCCAACGAGACTTGGGGGTTTGGTTCTGTGGTGTAATTAGCACCTCGACGTTGATGCGAGCGGTTCGGCTTCGATTTTCCGCGCCTTCATTTCTTTCTTTCTGAATTGGGGCATTTTTCTTTCTTATTCTTTCAACACTTATTCATAAACCTGTATACTTTTTGATAATTTGCATGCATTCTTCGGGGAAATAGCATTTATAAGTAATGACTGTACTTTTACCAACCATTTAATAGGTATGATAAGTAGGTAAGTTAATAACCAAGGTAGATACGTTTATATATAATACAGCTATGCGACCAGCGGTATATGCTCATTTATTTTAGCGGTGCCCTTTGTGGAAAATAAAATGAAAAGATTGTTAAAAACCTTTTACAGGATCTGATTCTGATAGTTAAAAACCTTAATTTCCGTCAAACTGACACTTTAAGGAAATGAGTTAAATCTATGACTTCTGACCCATAACGCGCATTTGGAGCTCTGAGCGTTTTTGGTCATAAAAAACTTTCATTACTGTAACTTTACTCACTAAATAATTTTTTAAAACAGTTTTTGTTGCATCTTGAATCTACGCTCCATTCCACTTACAAAACTAATTCTTTTAATTGTGCGCTAATTAATTTTAATTAATATTGTTTTATTTGTTTAATTTTGTTCATTTGCTGTACCTGTAATATATATGTTTCGACGAATATGGTAACTGGAGTTGCGACTAGGTAGGTTACATGATGGTATCGGATAAAACTGTTCCGGTTACGTACTCTTAATGGCAGTTACATGCGTTTCCGTTTTATCAGAGCACCAAATTTAGCTCAAGTCAAAAGAAATGCAACCTAGAACAACGTAAAAATAATGTTAAACAAATTACCTAATATGTACTACAACGCTTAATTACTCACTTAAAGCAATAATGTCTAGCAATAAACTACGTAGTTATCATAACTACAGGACTGTGCGTAGCAAAATTACTTGTTCGTCGCCGCACAGGTAGGTACCTACACGTTCGCAAAAAGTGGGAGGTTGACCCTGAAAATGAAGAATAAAAATTGTGTCAGATGTCAAATTAATTTTTTTACTTCATTACGTAGAAAATGGGTTTCGGACCATATTTAAACAACATTTTTTGTTCGCCACGTTACGGCGCCAGAGTTGAATACGGGGCGGGATGCCCAGCAAGGCGCCGCGGGGCCGGGCAGGGACAGCAAAAATTTGCCCCGCGTCCAAATCTGTTACCGCCAACCTTGGTCACTTTTTGGGAGGGATGAAGCACGTCGTACGACGACGAACGGGACACTATTCTGGCACAGTGCTTAGGTACTTAGGTGTCCGAAGACTCTCTACTGTATTTAAGAATAGGTATTTATCTAAGCTCTTCGCAATCACAAATTAATAGACTTCTACAATTTACGTCACAATTTAAAGTTCACTGTGGCAGAGAAGATGACAAACATTGTTTGGGCTAGGTATGGCAGAGGTCGCAATGCACTCTAATCGATAGTTTAAGTTAACAGTTAATTTTTCACGCTTTACTAACTAACACACCCCGTTTTATAGAAACTTATTTCCCTGTTTTTTTTAACATGGGAAGACACTCCTCGAACATCCCACTCACTCCCAGTACATAAAAAGAAAACTACGGGTAATAATATATACTACGTACATATTCATCATAACATTTCCGGAAATCCTCACTGGCTTTCACTAACACACTATCCACTGTTGAGGGACGGGTCACCAGTCACCACTCACTGCTAAAAAATTCTGGTCCCGAGGGTTAAGAAATTATGACAACTACCTGATGTTAATTTTTCAGAGTACCTATGTCTAACAGTTCTATGTAGTCTCATCATTTGTGTGTTAGACTTTCGTTTATCTCGCAAGGGCTTTGCCATAGGTATATATACGTTTGATGTCAACTGTCGACATGCGGAAATAGCTGACCCGCCAATTTGCATAATTTATCCCTCAATAGTACTTGATTTGGAAAGCTTAATTCAATTTCTCCAAAACCAGTTCCAAAGTAACTTTATGTAGCTTACTGATACTTTTTTACTAAAAAATGAACCTTAGCTGGGATTTACTTCGACTAAATCAGCCAGTAGCGGAAGATCGGGTATCGTTTTTTGGAGGCGAAAACGCAATAAGCCGGAAGAAAAAGAAAAACAAAGAAGATCCATTATGGGTAACGATCATTATGAATACAACAAAACTTTGCTAAGGGCCAGTTCACAAATTCGGATTAACTAGATTGAATTAATTGAATTAACTGGAACAACTCAACACAAAAGCATGCGGCCATTTTCAAAATAGACACAGCGGCTCCTCTGTGTTATTCGAATGCACGTGCAAATTCTTGGAAAGCTACTCAAATTCCATGTCGAGTTATTGTAGTTAATTCAGTTAATCTGATTCAGTTAATCCGAATTTGTGAACAACCCCTAAGTTTAGTTTTAGTGCATTAGAAACTTACTGGGTCAGGTAAGCCCTAACTGGGTCATATTTTCAGAAGTCTTAAGAAACCACTCCCTTTTGTGGTAAGTAAAATAGGCCCGTTTGAATACTTAAAGGAAGGTCAGCATTGGCCCAGTAGCTCAAATGTTTAGAGGGTTAGTCTACAGACCCAGGATTGGTGGTTCGTATCCCCCCTGGGTCATTGTGATGATGTTGTCTTTCTTTCAGTAAGAGTCTCCCCTCTTTTTTCTGACATCTGTATTCGATGCAACAACGTGTTCAACTTAGACATGGTCATTAAACAACCTATGCAAATCCCATCCGAGTCTCGGCAGAAGAAGAGTCCAAGCAGTGGACACCATATAAATTTAAAAATATAAATTTTGTCGTGCGTTGGCATAAGCCCGGTTCATAGTTGTCCGTAAGAGCTGTCCGTGCCCGAGTCCGTGTCCGTGTCCGTAAGAGTTGTTTGATTCACAGTTGTCCGGATTACCGTAAGAAATTGTCCGTGAGTGTCCGTAAGGGCTGTCCGGATGTCCGGAAGGTAAGTTGAATTCAGTTCAACTTTTGTCCGTGTCCGTAAGGAATTAGCCAATCAGATTGTAGCCTTTATAGTCACATGTACGTGCGTGCACATAAAATTCCTCCGTGCATAGTAAAATAATGTTAAATTTGTCGTAATTTCAGCTAAACAGCTTGCTTTTTATGATTGCTGAACGTTTTTATTGATTTTTTAAAACTTGCGTTCACACACTCGTCTGCTGCACAGCAAAAATGTTGGTGTTATTTTATATGCATACGCATTGTCCGTATATTGTCCGTAGCAGTATGAATTAATGCTGCTGACGGACACGGACAAATGTTACGGACAACCTTCCGGACATGGACACGGACTCGGACACGGACAACTACGGACACTTCCGCACTACTATGAACTAGGCTATAGTCTTTCGTGTTACTGAAATTCCGATCGAAAAGTCATTTGACATTAAACATGAGCACAGGTTCAGACGAAATCGAATCTCAGAAATGAAAAAATCGTACGTTTACGACCAAGAAGTAATAAATACGAAACAACAACACAGCTACACGGATTGATCTGTTCCTATTGAAACTAAGGCCCTTATTAAATTAGCGTCTGATTAGCGTCACCTTAATGTCTGACAAGAAATAGCTAAACCCTGACACAATACAAGTAGCGTCATTTTAGTGCTTTGACGCTATTTTTTATGCTTGCAGTTCGTTCTCGTAAAAAAATCGTGTGTTTCTTTGGTCTGAGGGTTCACCAACTTTTGGTCAGACTAGGTGCTTAAAGCCAATTTACACTATCGAATTTGCTCCAAACTTGCTCCGGACCGAACTTGCTCCGAGCTTGCTCCGGACCGAACTTGCTCCGGACCCAACTTGCTTCGAGCTTGCTCCGAACTTGCTCCGGACCGAACTTGCTCCGAACTTTCTCCGAACGGAATTGGCTCCGGACCGAACTTGCTCCGAACTTGCTACGGACCGAACTTGCTCCGAACTTGCTCCGGACCGAACTGGCTCCGGACTGAACTTGCTTCGACCTTGCTCCGAACTTGCTCCGGACCGAACTTGCTCCGAACTTGCTCCTGACCGAACTTGCTCCCAACCTGGTCCAAAGCAAGTTTATAGCAAATTATTGCATCAACACGATAGAACATACTCCGAACCAAGAGTACATAATAGGACTAATAGTTATTGTAATCTTATTATGCACTCTTGTCCGAACTTATCCCGAACATAGCTCAGCAGCCAATTAAAATTTAGCTACATAGGATATGAACAGTCATTTAATTTTTTATTCTCTTGAGTCACCCAGGCTTATAATCTGATGTGGAAATCAGGGTTTTCAGACCACGTTCAACCTTTCGTCGTTTCATACTCACAGCTACTGAGCTACTGTCGGCAAACTTACTAAAAAGGCATGCCACCTGCTTAAGTACCTCACAACTATTGCATACTGAGTCTATTTTATATTTGTTCTCTGAGGACTCAGATTTTCCACACATATATACGTATAAATATTCCAAACTTCTTAAACTCAGCCCTGGAAATTTATTTGGAAAAAGCAGAGTCTTAAATTACGCTATTTTTGAGTCAAGCTGTTCTCGAACAGTGAAGGCTAAACTTTCACAAAATACTTGTCTGGCACGCAACAGTTTCAATTTAATAGAAGCCTAATTGGGCCTATCCAGTCTAAAATTTGTGTCTGGGTTTTTTCATGGTGACTTTTGCTACCCGAAGACCCAGATTTCACCAACTTGATCGAGATGCCCTTTCTGAGTCTTCATGCAAAATATCAGACCGTTTTTCCCACAGATAAAAACCGACAGTCCAAAACCGGTATTTATGATGAAGACGACGAACAGAAATTATCGAAGAAAGCTACGGTAAGAGAAGAAAGTCCCACAAGAGAATTACGCAATCGAAAAGCAATGAACAAGTCAGAATGGTTGAATCTTAATATTAAATATGCATAAGGTGTAAAAAAGTGAATAAACTGTAAACTGAATGACTTTTAAAAAATTCACCACTGTGGCTGTTTCTTGTGGTGTGAGGCTAAGGACGTTAAGGTACGGACTACACGGACACAGAGAGCATTGTCTCAGGATTCAACAACTTTTGGTCAAACTTTAGTTTTCAAAAAATACCATCTGCACAGCAAGTTCAACAGCTGAAGTCCTTAAAAAGGGAAGCCCGAAGCTGTTTTGGCATGCACTTTCTGTTTTGCTTTTGTGCTTATTTTACTTTTGCACAGTGTCATTAAAATAACAAGCAGACGACCAAAAATGCTCAAGACACTTAAGATGTCTAAATTCAAGATTTAAGATCTAGCGATGTTTTCACGGCAATACTCTCGAAAACACAAGAAATATTCTACACTGATATTGCAGTATTTATTGTCAGAACCTGATGAAAATACCCCTACTTGGAAAAAGGTGAGTCACCCAGAAATAATATCGGTCAAAGAAATTCATTAGACAGCAAACAACAGTAACTACCAATTCAGACGCAAGGTTCAGTGCTTTCCTTTACCTCGTTTACCCCATCTCTTATGCTAATTTGCATATGCAAGCGACTACATGTCTGGAATATAGACTAGTCCTTCACAGCGTAACCGGTATCCATTTGTCGACCGTTGGGGTGATTTCCAGGTTAAGCAAATGCGAACATGGTTCTAAACTACGGTTTTGACCAAAAATATAACGTATAACCAAGTAGATAAGAATCGATCTAAGCTCTCAACCACAGGCACAGAGTTAACGGGGCACTAGACCACAGAAATATGTACATAGACTAAAAGCAATAACTGAGTAGTGTACTGAGTGTAGGTATGTACATGCTGTTCCTGTAGCAATGAAAAAGAAAGCGAGTTCTTGTTTCAGGCACTCAAGGTATCATTGCCGCATGTCGGTTTGACAGTGACGCTTCTCAGCTACATCATGGTTGGGGGTTGGATTTTCCGGTACCTCGAAGGAAACTCAGAATTCAGAGCTCGCGAAACCAAACACGCCACTCTGGAGAAGATTTCACTGGATATTTCAGATTACACTTGGCGCACCAAGGATGATTCCAGTCTCAGCTATAAGAAATTTCGTGAGCAAATGTTCAAACGATTGGAAAACTTTTCTCAGGTCGCCATAACGGGACCCCCCAGCGGGTTCTATCTGCCCCCGGGTCGAAAAGACTCTGTGGCTACGTGGAACTTCCGAGCATCGATGCTGTATGCGCTGACAGTCATATCTTCAACAGGTTGATATATATTAAATTTTTTAAATATTAAATTTATTACTAGCTGAATTTAGTTGCAAAGTCAGTTTTCTATGGACCTATTCCTTTACCGGATTAAAAGGACTGGACTTATTTTAGTCCGAGGTTTTGGAATGGCAAATCGGACTAAACAGACTAAACGAGTTAAAATAAGTCTGCGATTTAATTTTAGTCTGGCCCCATTCCAAAACTACCACTGGACTAAACGGATTTAACATACACGCTTAACATTAGCGTGCATAGTTAAGTCTGTTTAGTCCGACTGAACAGCAGCACGCTAAAAGTGAAGTCCGTTTAATCCGGAGGTTTTGGAGCTTAATTAAAGCTTAATTTTTAAACCGTTTAGTCCGATTATAATTAACCCTTTAATCCGGTAAAGGAATAGGCCCTATGTCTTATTTTCTATCGCTGTTGTTCTGTACAGACAGATGAGAAAAGAGTGGTAAACTAGACCAAGATTATTATATTTCAAATATAGGATATACAATAGGGTATATATGTACCGGACAAGGTAGTAAATACGTGAAGAATAAAAAATGTTAACTAAATTAGATTAAAACATAGCCTCCTTGATTGCATAACTACCCGTAGGTATCCTATTATAGTACAGTCAAGTCTCATAGGCCCTATTTCTCATGTCACAACATTATTACCCAAGACTGTTGCTATTTTCAGGTTATAGCAAGGTTCGGATTAGCTCTGACGTGGGTCGTATTCTAAGCGTGGCGTACGGTTTGGTCGGCATTCCATTGATGTTCATCACTGCAGCGAATATCGGAAAACTGCTTTCTGAGCTAATTTTAGCTCTTTGTTTGAGATTGCAAAATAAATTCTGCGCTGAATCGCAATATTGTGTGAAACAAAAGGTTCCAAGTTGGGGAATAGAAACCCTAGAAGTTCCAGCTCCCTTCATTTTAGCTCTTATTCTGGGATTTTGCGGCGTCGGA
Organism: Trissonchulus sp. WLG1_4; assembly: GCA_030248245.1. Classification (NCBI taxonomy): domain Eukaryota; kingdom Metazoa; phylum Nematoda; class Enoplea; order Enoplida; family Ironidae; genus Trissonchulus; species Trissonchulus sp. WLG1_4. The sequence continues at coordinate 9,674 of JASANF010010966.1, forward strand.
GCGACAATTTATGCAACCTATCAGCCTGAATGGTCCTTCGTTCAGGTAAATTAAAACCGTTAAAATTGAGAAAGAACACCCAGCTTGTGAGTTCGCTTGATTGATATTTTGTACCTCCTTCAGTGTAAAATGTCCTATATAGTTTAAAATTCTGTAAAAAACTTCTAGGTATTATGTAGTTTTAAGAATAGCAGATTTTAACAAAAGTTTTCTGTTAACGGAACAGTTGCAAAAAACGTAGCATTTTCAGTTTGAAAAGCTTTACAAGTTCATACTGAATAGAATATTACTGAGTGGAAACTGTTAAGTGTTACCCAAGTTAGTACATTATACCATACCATACCTATGTAGCAAAATCGATAAAGATTGATTTTCCCCAAAAAACAATGTTAACCATAGCGGCCCAGTATTCCTGGGGTGTCAGTGTCACACTGCTCCCTATTGTCTTGTCAAAACTAAAGAAGAGAAGAGTATGTCAATGTCACCCTCTACGCTAACCATTCGGCCGGGACATTGCATAAGGATAGAGAAGAGTGTCGTCCTTTTTTTCAATTGTGTACTTTTTATTCAAAACGAGCTCATATTGTCATACTCTTCCAGACATGTAGCAGCACAAAAATTTTGGGTAGCCCTCCCCCCCCCTTGGAGGGACCCCCCCCTCCTCCCCTGCGTCAACTCATTTTTGACCCCCCCCCCTCCCAAAAATGACGCAATTTTTAACCTTTTTGACCAAAAAACACAGATTTTGACAATTTTTGACGAAAATTTGGGTAAAAATTGCTTAAAATGCACCAAAAAATGTAGATTTTTTCGAATTAAGGCCAAAATTTTACTCCCGCCGAGACCCTCCCCCCTCTTTTCCCCCCGGCGGGACCCCCCTCCCTCCCCCGAGACCGAATTTGGGGGGTCTCCCCCCCATCCCCCCCTCCCTCCCCCGAGACCGAATTTGCGGGGTCTTCCCCCCCCATCCCCCTTTCCCAACTACATGTATGACTCTTCCCATTATGTACTCTTGATTGGCGAGCCCATATTGCAGGCGTATCACGTGTCGTTCGAGGGGATGATCAGTCTTTCTCTGGAAGACGTGGGAATCGACTCGGCAGACTACGTGATTCTGATCATGTCCTACAAGATCCTCAGTCTGGCTGTCCTGACCATGTGCTTGGATTTGGCGAGGGTCAAACTCATGAGGCTTTTCCGTTCAATTCATTTCTATGGAAGAAAATTTAAAGGTTATAACTCCATTAGTGCTTAACCAGTGTGTAGATTCAGAGTTGATTAAAGTCTGACCAAAAAGTCGTGGACCCTGAGATAAAAAGGAACACGAAAACAATTACACAAAAGCAATTACGAGAAAAACGAATTGCAAATAGAGTTCTGCCGGGGCCTGTAGCGGGCCGCGGGCCGGGCCGGCTCGGGCCCGGCCCAGAGAGATTTTTCAGAAATGGGCCCGGCCCGTAAAATTCCTGACCCCGGACCGTAGCGGGCCTCGGGCCCCGCGCCGTCCGCGGCCCGCCGGGACTACAAATCCGCAAGTCCAGGGCCGTCTCGAGCTTCAGCAACGTATGAACAATGACTGCATTGCATATATTATATTGATTTTTACAAGTGCGCAGGCACTTATACTACACTCAGAGGCACACACAATCCACTTTCTCACTTGCTGAAGTCTGTGCCGGGCCAGGCCGCGGGCTCCGGGCCGGCCCGGCCCGGGCCCGGCCCGGAAGCGCGCTAGTCGGCCCGGCCCGGGCCCGTCCCGGAAAATTCGCTAGTGGCAGAACTCTAATTGCAAACATCAAGATTCCAGAGTACAGCGAGTCGTCACAGAAATAGCGCTGTCACAAAATTTACACCGTGACAGCTCCTACTTTTCAGGCCGATTTGCCCACGAAGAGGAGCCGGAGCCGACCGATCTCGCCAGTTTGCTGCTTGATCCCAGATTCCGGCACTTATTGCCAGAGATTATGGAAGCCATCTACCAGGAAGACCCAGAGCGAACCGATATGCTGACCTCTGAGGATATTTTCGAGTATCTGCGTCGACTCGGGGACAAACAGAGAGTTCTCCGGGACGAAATGAACCAAGCCTTTGTCCCGGCCGGCTATCGATGGTTTAAATACGTCGACGCAGACGGAACTCATCGGGACTCGATCGCAGGATGGTCTAGTATCGGGGGCAGCACCCACCCGCGAACGCCGGCGGTGGAAAACCAAAACGACCCCTTTGAGTTTATGGACAATAATAACAGCTCTTCGCAAGAAGATTTAGCCCTGGATTCTGTGGGCGAGAAGGAAGCAGCTGCAGCAGACGATTATAAACGCTTGGTGTGATTGTGTACTGATGTTGTGTTTTGTAAGAACGTGAACTCTGACCGCTTGCTTTGCACAAAGAACAATAAGGTAATAATTACTGGAATGCCTACATATAATACCTCGAAAAAGATGAAGCTTTTGGCTTTGGTATAGATACATAGGTAATGATTACGTCTTCAAGTTCAAATCAAATGTTGACATCTGTACCTACCTATTGGTAATGTTCTCCTTTCCCATACGATGCGTGCTAGCGTGCATGGCGACAAGAGTTACTAAGTTGCTATGTCAATTCAATGGCTCAAGCACTAGCTCAGATCAGAACCAAACTTTGGAAGGCCTCTGAGGTATCTAGAGTCTCCACCATAGGCGAATAATCTACACAAAAAGTAAATTCATGTCCGTTTAGTCGGCAAAATTATGAAAAAATCACGCCACAAAAGTCCATCTAAGATACTATACAATAATCTACACAAAAAGTAAATTCATGTCTGTTTAGTCGGCAAAATTATGAAAAAATCACGCCACAAAAGTCCATCTAAGATAATATGCTATTAGTGCCCTGATCGTCTTTATTTAGGCGGCTAAGCGGAAATACGGCTGTAAGTATGAATCGACGAAAGTAGTCCGCTTTGTCGACAACTTCGCTCGGCAAATCCAATAAATCGTAGTCTAATCTACGACGCACTGTTCCAGACGCCTGTCTGCAATATACTGCAGCACTATGACGTCACACATAAACACAGAAGCAATAATTAAAGCAACACGCTTGACCAAAGTAAAGATTTATTCTAAACTCAGTTCAATTTAACAACACAAACAAAGCTAACAAAATGGTATAACATGATCTAGAGCTAATATAATATATACAAACAGAATAACAAAACACTGAATAATAGCATGATTTAATAGCAAGACATGATACCGGAATAATATTAAATGTCAAACGTCCAACACAAACTGAATTTAAGTTTTCTTAATTTTCAGGAACACTGCGAGCAAGCATAACGTTTGATGTGATAAATTGAAAAGAACAAAAAAACACCAAAACGAACACAATGAATTACCTCTTTGCTTCGCAATAACGGGAAGTAAAAGTCAAATAATTCAAAACTATAAAAACACAACTACAAAATGTATTTTCAAAAATATTTTTGGTTGGCAACTCTGCGAAGCTAGAAAATATATCATTGATGCTCGACTTGGTTGCTAGACAAAAATCAAACACTGAAACGAACTATCAACAAAAATATCAAAAAATAACTAATGAGCTACATTGTTGTAAGTTCTGTAAACAAAGCTACCTAGTACCTATGCTAAGGAATTGCGTTACAAAACCGCTATACATGCATATAATAACAATAACAATTCAAGAACATTTCATGATTACTCAAATTGATCACCTTAACCGCAAGTTTTTTTACATCCGCAGAATTTTTATGCGGGTGTGGTAATGTTAGCATTGATTTATCTTCATCCTCAGATTTTTAGCCTCACTGAAAAAAGGTATTCTAAAATGACTTGCATAACTACCGGCGACAAATTTAATGCTCTGCTCAGGTATTTGTCTGAAAGCAATTATTACATAGCTATTACTATTAGTTGTGATTTATTAATAAATTCTTCCCGAATTTGTCAACTTGCGGCTGTTCGAGAAACATATGCTCAAAAAAGTCACATCAGATGTCAAAAAAGTCTCGCAGATTTTGCGAGATACAAAATTTAAATTAGCCAAGTTATAAAATTCTATTGCATACATGAAGAAACTATACACCAATACGACACCAACAAATACGAATTCTAAGAATTGTCCCTGAACTGAAGTCTGACAAAAAATAAAAACCATGAAACAAAAAGAACCACGCAGAAGAATTTTAGTATGAAAAAAAGAATTACAGCGAGTAGTCACAAAAATTACGCCACCTGTTTTTCTCAGGGTTCATCGAGTTTTGGTCAGACCTTAGTACCGAAAAAACAAGTGCTGACAAAACTTTTTTACAGCAAAGCTACAGTCGTCGCTACAGCGACAGAGAATTTTTCACAGAAAATTAGTTGCAGACACAATTTTTATAAACAAAATCTACTAGCCAGAAATTTTCACACAGAGTAACTTAAGTATGAGACAAAAATCATTAATATTTCACTAAATCACAAATTCCTTTACCCGCAGCAAATCAGTTGTGGCTTGAGAGCTTAGTGACAAAAATGTTGCAAAAAACAATATTCACAAATCGAAAAATGATGTTTCCCAACGCGTCAAATTGTAATGACATGTCCAATCAATTAGCAATATTATGCAAAATAAACCAGCCACATTACCGTAAAAAAACAGTTTGTGAAAACCCTCTTAATTCTACCTTTAAGCAACGTGATCACAAACAAGTCAAGTTTAGCTGGTGCTTTCTACCAACAACTTCGAGATTTAAAGTTTAACGCTTGACTGTATGTTCAGCAAAAAATGTAGGGACAGAAAACCTGCATGATAACATCTATAAAACTACTAGAATAATCCAAATTCCAAGCTCTTTACAAAAACAAACCGAAATAAAGATAAACAATGAGCAAAACAAACACAAAAGGCACAATAGTCGAAAAATAATATATAGCAAGCGTAGCATGACCAATGTATGGCAAAAAATACATTATACCAAGAGTACATACATTAGAGCCACACTCTTATGGAAGAAGAGTTAGACATAATGCTGCCTTTAAACTGAACAGACAAAAGTAGATGCATGTCAAAAATGCTCACCATCTTTCCGAAACAGGAGCTGCAGCCAATCAGCACGCAGCTTCCGTGTAACACACTTTAATACATAATCGCTGATAAGTTATATATACGAATATTTTAATAAAATTAATAAGGGAAACTTATAACAAAGTTGTAAAACCGCCACAAAAGGGATTTAAATCGTCGAAGATCTATTGGCAAAGTTTCAGCGAAATTTATTCAATTATCATTTATAACGCCATCGACCTACGAGTACAAGAACGTTGAGCGCTAACCTACGTGGGCAGGTAGCAAATTCTGGGGAGGGATGAGCCCCCTGGGGGGAGGTGTACAGGGCATCTTCCCCAGCAGGTTTTCTATAGTGAGCCACCGATTTTGGCGATGTGAGCTACCTTCAGGAGAACATCTTTGGGTGGAGGGTTAAGCATCTGTCTGGGGGGTGCCTTGCCATAACCCCCCCACTTAACTTGACTTAAGGTGGTAGTTGCGTTTTCGAGGTTTTTGTGACTTTACTATGAAATTTTACGTTCACAGACCAGTGAATCCATAGGTATAAGTGACGCCGGAAGCAATATCTACCAATTTTTGGAACCAATAATTAGTGAGCCAACATCCACAAAGACATAAAGTCTCTCACCAGTTCTTCCTTTGAAATTTCACCTGTGGACAATTTTTTAGAGGGTGTTAATTAAAAGAAAAATCTTAAATTTTCGTTTTCGTTTGCTTTTCAGCTATTTGCTCAGTAATTTGACTAGTTATTAATAAAAGTGGGGGACATGCCTGGGGATTTTAAACATGTCAAAAACCTTACCAAATTTCAGCCCCAACAGGTAATCGTATGACTCAGAGCTGTGGCGCAAACTTTTTGTAAAAATTTTAATATTTTGGAAAGGACCTTTCTTTAGTCGCTTATACTGGAAAGAAAATCACAGGTTAAATTTCAAGGCATGGCATACATTTAGGAAAGATATTGTTCTACCTAATGCAAAAGACCGCTTATGATTTGAATTTGTAAACGCTGAGCTATGGCTTTTTAAAAAAACACCTAAAAACGCAATTACCCCCTTAAGCACCAATAACAAGCGGCCTGTTCACGGTGAAATCGGTCCACCCCGTCCACGCCTATGAATGGCGCTAACTGCTTGATTCACTTTCCGTTTCGGACAAGCGTTGAGCATTTTTAAGCTCGTACCCGCCTTACCTTTTCAATAAAAAAAGCAGCAATGTCTGACTTTTCGTCTGCAAAAACGAAACATCATCATGAGTCTTGAACATACATGGGCGTGGGGGGGGTTTAACCCCCCCCCCCCCAGAAGGCAGCTTTACCCCCCCCCCTCAGATAGGTGCTTCACCCTCCCCCCCCAGAATGTTTTGAAGACAGCTCACGAAGCAAAAATTGGTGGCTCACGAAGCCAAATTGGCGGCTCACGAAGCAAAAATGGCCGGAAAAGTTGCTCCGCACCCCCCCCCCCCAAATTCGGTAGCTGCCCACGTCGTATGGTCTTGAATATACCAATAGTCTTAGCTGACTGTGACAATTTTCTGCACTTTGACAATTGAAAAGAAAATAATGAGAATTGCTAAAACGTGATGAAAAAAGTTTACGAAATGGTAACGTTTTCAGTACTTTTGCCATTAACCTACAAAATTTACTGAAGAAAAAGCAGACGTAAATACCTGGATCAAAACTACACACCAAAATAAACAAGAATACATTGTGGAAATACTTTCAACAAATTGAAGAATAATGGACTAACAAAAAAACAAATAAATCAAAAATAATCACCAAAATATTGCTTGTGAAAAAACTGTTCATCTATTAGCAAATATTTTTCAACATATATCACTTCACTTTTATAATTATTTTCAAGTCCAGAATGCAAAATAAAAGTAACTTGATTATTTTTAACATCATTAAACAACTAATAAGATTAACCATGTTTTTAACAAACTCATAATTCAATTCTTAAAAAACCATAGACAGGGCAAGATTGTAGAACACTCAATCTACACACAAGTAACAATTATACACACTTCAGCCCAAGAATACATATACAAACACAAAAACTTTCAAAAATACACGAATGTACACACACTCAAAAAATGAATACGTTCAATATACATACATTATTATAATCAAAAATACTGAAAGATATATATCTTCACTGAAACATACAACTTGAATAATAAACAATTGAATAACAAACATAGCACGAACAGAAATACGCAATTTCCCGAAAACTTAACAACACTGCAAAAATTTGAGTCCAATTTAATATGCTCACCTTACGCGCCTACTTACTTCCGATAAACAGGCAATTTATACACACTTTGTGGTATATTTTCGTAAAACGCTTTGAGTAGTAACACGTTTCATTAAAGTTCGTTAAAACTATAGTTATAACAGCAACGCCAACTTGCATTTATATGCGTCTACGCGTCACCTTGAACGGAAGTTTAAAAACTTTGAAAGAAATACGAAAATTCGCCAGAAAACTCCAGCTTCACATATAAACTTTTGATTAAAATTAAAATATACATATGTAACTAAAAACAAAAAACTAACTTGGTCATGAAGAATGTTTCCAAATTTAAAAAACACCGTTTGCAGTTATTTTGTACTTTTCAACATAATATATATATATATAGAGAAACCAAGTTGGTTTATTGTCATTTTACAATCAAATTTACATAAACTAATTATATATTTATAAACAATCAAATTTACATAAACTAATTATTTCTAATCTAGATTAGGCAACTATAGCTCTGATTTGATGATCCTTTCCTTTTGAATTCTTTTCATTTCCTTGCATAATCTGCAATTCTTTTTCTTTTTCGCTCTCAGCAGCTTTGGCGGCTTGTTTCTCGACCCGAAGCCGTCGATATTTTGGCTTAAATAGGGCCACAAAAAGGGCAATAAAAAACACGCCAATAATTGCAAAAGCCATCATGGCATAAGCCATGTTTTTCGGCTGCACACGCGTGTCCTGTCCCGTGGCTTTTTTAACGGTGCATTTTTCGATCTTCAAATCAGCATAGGAAGCTGGCAGACCCAAATATTGCATGAGAATAATTAGGAAGGCGCCTTGCACCTGCCCCATTAGTACAATGAGCCCCGCAGAGGTACTGGCAGAAACAGGGTGGGTGCATTCGGAGCTAAGGTCCATTCCAACCGGATAGGCCGCAAGTCCGCAGACGCCGAACAAAAAACAGCACAGAGCGATAACCGGCTCCAAACCCGGATAGAGGCCAGTCAAACTATAAGCTATACCAAACAGGGCCGCAAAAGACATGGCTATTTTCATAACTTCTTCATAGAGCTTGGTTTTGTCCACCAATATAGAACTACCCGCCGATCCAAACACACCACCAATGATCATCAGCGCTGAGCACAAGCCACTGAAGCTGTTACTGTAGCCTTTGGGACACAGAATTTGTTGCATCATGGTGTAGAGAGCATTGAACATTCCAATCCCAGTGCCTAGACAAAGGAACAGCAAAATATAGGCCCGGCTACGAACCAGTTTGGCCAGGCCCAGACAGAACGGCATGGAAACCTCAGCCGCCGATCGAGTGGGTGGTATTTTAGGCTCCGATCTCCGAATACCAATGGTAGCCATCAGGGCAGCGATTACACAGGGAATCAGGGTCAAAACGTTCAGTCTGAAAATGTGATCCTGAGATTTGACCAGTTGTGGCGAAATCAGGTTGGCGCACAGCACTCCCAGAGGGTTAGCCATGGTTCCGATAGTGGTAGCCAGGGTCCGTTGGTCGTCTGCGAACCAAGCGGCGCCTATTTTGGCCGGCATAAACATGATGAACGGATAGGCGGTTGCGGCAAAAACCTGACCCGCAATCACCACCCCAAATCGGGCCTGAATCGGCAACGCAGAGATAGAGCTCAGCATCCGTATGATGGCGCCTATCCCATTTCCCCAGGAAGCCAACAGGAAGGCGCTTCTCAAGCCAAACCGACCCGCCGTGTACATGGCAAAAAAGGCTACCGGTATAGCTGCCACCAAAAACACCATACTAAGCCAGTTGGCTGCGCTAACGCCGTAAAATTCGTCCGTATAGTTGGCCACAGGAGCGTAGGCAATCCAGCTCATAGTGTTGGAACAGTTCAACAGGGCCGCTACGGCCAGAACGTACCACCGGGAGCCGTAAACGCGATACTCTGGCTCCAGTGGTTGTTTGAGAATTTCGGCCGCTTGTCGCTTTTCCATGGACATTGACTTGGCCGGTATGGCAGGGGGTATAATGAGGGGGGCGCCACTGGTCTGCAGTTCCCCAGGGGGGTCCTGGTCGGGCACCACCTGGATTCGATTGGTATCTACCGAGCTAGGGGTGGCCATACCGCTACTGGGAGAATCACTCAATAAAGCTGTGCCCTCCGGAGTGGTTGGTTCAGAGTCCTCATTATTTGGCAAGTTATTTGCATCGGGAACTGACTGATTGAGCACCATAGTTTTGACAAACAGGCCGGCAATTATTGTGATTCAAAATGAGTCAATTTACAAACGTCACTGAGAAGCCGAATGGTAGAGGTAGGATGAAGATGGAGTATTGAGTCGACGTGAGAGTCCGGATGTGCTGGTGACCTAAAACAAGTAAAAAATGAATTTAAAAAATATATTTTTTTCAAAAACTGTCAAAAACAGACAGTACTTTCAAATACTGTCTGTTTCAAAAAAAATATTTTTTTGAAACAGACAGTATGGTCTGAATTTTTTGGCTTATATATATCGGCACTCGGCAACAATTAGCAAAGCCATCTAGCAAAAAATTGCTAGCCACCTAGGAAAACGGAAGTTGTATCAGAGCTTAAGGATGCGCAGATTTCTTCAAGTTACCTTAATCAATGTCTTGATGTTACATTGACCTTTGTTCTCAACAATGTTATATAATAATATATATAATATGTAAATTAAAGTTAAAATTAAGTAAAATGACTGAAAATACGGCAAAATATACACATCCAGGTTCCAAATGGCACCAGAACTCAAAGCTAACAATGACACCGGAAACAAAAAACAAGAATATGAATTTAAAACGTGAAATTTACGGCTGATCATCCGTGAGATATCCGATATACACGCTGTGATCCTGCATACAAAAATTACGTTTGTTGATAAAAAATATTACAAAATGCAATTGTTGCAACGAAATGCAATTGAGTAAAGTAAACTCACTAATATTAATGTTTGTAGGCACGTGTTAACTGGCTAACGTGTAAATGGATGTAAAAGAGGTATATATTTATATACTTGCTTACTTAAAACTTGCCATTAGCAGAAAATATTCTATATTGAAACCTCAACAGTTTACATCGTTTTACATAGAATTTAATTCACGATACCGCGTTTTAAGCTAGAATTTTTGGAAAATACAATTAGTCTAGAGCTTTGAAAGTTTTTTTATTGTTACCCAACCATATCAGAGCCGGTAAAAGTGTATAACATTGTATCTGGACAATGAACACTCGAACTCCAACAATGAAGGACGGCCTTATTTGGTCCAGTTGAATTAAACAGCATAGGTTCTTAAATTCCAATGTATGTATTCAGTTTCAGAGGTATTTAAATACCAGTTTGAACCATACATGTAACGGGGTCAAAATTTTGGGGGGGCCTCTCCGGCCAAATTTTGGGGACGCTCCCCCCCTGACCCTGATCGACCAAAAATGCCCTAAATTTTGCGAAATTTTGTAAAATTTTCCCAAAAAATCCCATTTTTACTAAATTTTGCCCAAATTTTGGGAACCCTCCCTCGGTTTTGGGGGGTCCCCCCATCCCCCTCTCATATAAACATGTATGGTTTGAACTGAACCATGTAATATGTATATCATGATTAATATTCAGTGGCTGCCTGAATGGAAAATTTGGTGGCTTCAAAATATACTAAAAAGTCAACCACTTTTTTCTGAAATCTGGCCATAAAATGTATTTATAATTCACATAAAGTTAGCAACATTCAAGTTCAAGTACCAAAAAAATTATCAATAAGCTAATGAAACAAAACTCTGTCGCCCACACACCTAGTGTACATTCCAGCGTACTACACAAGGAAATTCTTTATCAGCAAGTAAACATAAGTATAAATATAAAAGACATACAGCTAACCTACAAAGTTCAAACGTTCAAAGTCTTTTTAAAAATAACAACTGTTGGAAAAATAGCTGCTTTTCAAAAAGTCGATATGTTTCAGACAAGTTGCTGAAATTTTTCCAACTGCACTGTGTTAAAATTTGTGGAATAAAAAATATGAAAAAAACAGACAAAATAAAACAAGAAGTTAAACTGCTGCCATTTTTTATCATCAAAAAATTCTTGGCAAATTATAACCAAATTCGGGAAGTATATAATGGCATTATTCGAAATCCGTGTATATATATTACGTTCGAATACTTCTGTACGAGTGTTAATAAATTTCTCAATATGGCGCTGTACGAAAACGGTATATTTGGCTCTAAGCTCCAAAAATTACTTGCGACAAAAATTGAATCGAACATCAAAGTGGGCGTGGGCTCAAAATTTATTTTCAGTATTTTAATAAATATCTTTTTGCACTTTACTGCTTATATTGTGTGAAAAATAATGACCGTCTCTAACTTTTTATTCACACTATTTTTTCTTTGTCGTAGCTCGGCAAAACCTAAACCTTCTAGCACCTCCATCTTGTACCAATTTAAAGCTAACAGATTTTGTTTTTTGTTAGATCGTTTTTTTACAGTTTTTTTTCGATTTGCAAAAAATAGATTTTCATAATTTAAACATGTCATGTCTGTTTGAACAGCCGTAAGTTTAAAAATCTAAAAACTTATACGTCTTCAGTTCTGACCCTTCAGTCACTCTGCGAATTCTCAGCTAAATCGTAGCATTCATGAGCAGCCGGGAAAATCTTGTCGGAACTGTCGACCAGAAAAAAGGCAGATTGGGCACGATATTTCGAAAAACAATGCGATTTGGTGGGCACAGACATCCGGTTAAATAGAGAAAACCATACTAAAAAATAATTTACATATGTGTAACACAATTGCAACGACAAACGACTGTTTTCCGGTCCTGCCCAGTAACTTATAACACTAATTCTTTAGGTTTTTTCAAGTTGATTTTTAATAATTTTAATATCGTATAGTTAAACTTGTTCTAATACTGAGAAAATTTGCAACATAGTAAAAAGGTGCGGTTAACATGTAAATAACATTTTCAATCAAGCAAATGTCTCGCGTCTCGAAAAATAGGAACAAAAACCTTTACACAAGCAAAAACTTTGTTCCTTTTTTTGTAAAACCAAATAACCTGTTGTTGACTGCTAATCGGCGCCATTTTAGATTTAAGCTAAAAAACAGGTGAAAACGTCCTTCCTCCAAATTAGGATTTGGAACACGCGGAACCGATTTTTAGTCAAGGTCAAACTAAAAGGATTTAGATAACATGTTCATACTAAACATACATACCGAATTTTTTAATGTTAGTTAGGGGGGGCTACCCAGGTCAAAAAATCAAATTTCTCCAATTTTGCTTATTTTCACATATACTCCCCTAACCCCAACCTCAGATAAGAATAATTATATAAGCTTGAAGGTGCACTTTTGGTTCAGTGCGCTTGTCAGTGTATTTACATTGGCAAAAGTGTGCAAAAAAGCGTAAAAGTAGCCCTTTGTTGGACAGTTCTAACACAAGCCAATCAAGCTGAAACTTGGCACAGTAATAGCTCACATGTATGCGCAAAATCGTATGATCCGGATTTCTGATAATATGTTTTTCAATTTTAAAATCGAGGGCGAAATGTGAAAAAATGGCCGTTTTTGGGCTCGCCAAAATTGAGTGATTTAACATTTGGCGTCACTGCTCAGGCCATGGGCAAAAATTTAAAAAATGGATCATAGAGGTTGAGTGAGATACGACATTGGGCTATCGAATCATGTAAAAATCAGCTTCGTCAGTATTAACAAAAATTTCGAGTAAAGGAACGCTTTGTAGCACAAAAAAACTTTTTTTTGCGCCTATGATTTACACGTAAAATTGAATTTTTGGGCGTCCCTAGTAAAAAATTGGCACAAGCATTGGTTCCAATTTGTTACATCTGCGACACGCCTTCAATGCGGCTACATTGTGTGCAAATTTGAAGCGAATCGGAGAACCTAAAATTTTCACTTATACAGGTAGCCCCCCCCCCCTTAAGGTGGCAACCTCAGTTGGGGTGGTAGTCGAGAATAGCAGTTTTTACAAGAGATTTTTTCAGAATAATCAGTAAGCTAGGAATCAAACAGCTAGCTTTTTTGAAATACTATCATTTATAATCATTAATAAAATCACCAATACTAGCTACTCAATTGGGTTATTGTTCAGTAAGCCATTAGTAGCTAGTCTCAACTGTCAACATTGGATTTTTTACACCAAATGAAAAATGCGCTGGGCATTTTTTGGTGTAGTTTAATAAAATTACATTTACGTCTTTTAACACATAGTTTATGGATCTGTCAGAAAAATACCGCCTTAAGCGATATCACTTCATATGTCATTAGCATATTATACTGATTATATAAAACTCATAAATTTGATAACTCTACACCACAAAAGACAAGGCATACGGCAAAATTTGCGGGACACTTAAAGCAACACAATACGCCCACTGGCATCAGAAACGACGAAGTTTCAATGGGTGATAACTTTCTACAAACTAATAAAAATACCCTAATAAAATATTCATGTTACGTTTTCAGTAATGTCACCAAAGCCGAACACGAAAACCATCAAAGCCAAAACACGGAACGCGTTACCACCAGTCAAAAAATTTTATTGAATAAATTCCAAACAACGTATAACAGTAACAGCAATATAGGATACAAGTTCAAATTGTTTACGAATTATTTAATATAAAAATACTACGAATGTAGAAAACTATATGTCAAAGTTATCAGGAAATTTAGAACTATGTTGCTAATATCAATCAACAGCAGAATATTTCATGTTTTTCGTGAATTTAAGTTTGTTTTTGCGTCTATCCAAACTGTAAAAACTGTTTACAACATGACAACATTAACAAAAAACTAGCATTTTATAGTTCATCTTCATCCGGGATCAGTTCAGCTAGAAAACAACACAGTTGTCAGACCCGACAAAGTCACAAAATTCGGCCAGCGTATCGTACTTTCTTGAGTTGGTAATTTTTTAATAATGAAAAAATTACAAATTTATTATATATACAGGCTTCACGATGACTCAATAGTCAAAACAAGCCAATAAGAGTTCATTAAGAAAACCAATTATTAGTTGTCTGAACGAGTTAATGAAAGATGCGTGTCTAATTCTGACCAGGGAAGTATTAGGAGCCTCGAAAGTAAGATATGCAATAAAAAGAAAAATTTAAATAATTGCCTTAAGTACGGCAGCCCCAAGCATTGAGTTAATTTCTAGTGTATATAAATGCTGGCATTTTGAGGAAAAAATGGGGGGGGGGGGGGCGCGCAATAAGCGGGCTGCCCCCCCCCCATGGATGGGGGCGCCGACTAAAATATGGAGCGCACCAAATTCACTATAAGCCACTTTTTACTATAATAATATAGGCGGAAAAAAATATATATATATAAATATAAAATATGTATTTTTATATAAAAATATAAAAATATATATAATACAACTCTAGTGCGTCTAGTTTAGACTAGGTTGACCAGATGCACAACATGAAGTCAATTAACATTGATAAAAACTTTTCCATGTGAATTTCATCTTATGCAATATTGCGAAAAGGTTTTTAAAAAAGATTTTATGCACTACTAGCATCGTACTCACAAGTTCAATGTTTACATTGAGCAAGGACCGTGTACTTGCTCAATGTAAACATTGAACTTGTGAGAGGACGCTAGTAGTGCATCAAATCGTAATGTAACGGTAATGGACAATGGTAATGGTAAGTAATTGTAATGGACTGATAATATCTTTGAAGCGTTGATAACGCGTAAAACTAACGTTAATTGAAATTTTTTTTAAAAATTAAAAAGCCGTGCAATCGCAAAATTTCATTGCGCATCTAGTAGTGCAAAAATCAAGTTTCTACCATTTGCCGTTCCAAAGGGCTGATCGTTATTATGTTTTTAATGAAAATAAGGATAGTTTAGTATAATACATTTCATAATATAGGCGGAAAAATTACTATAACTACGTTAAATGTTACGTTTTTATATGCTATACACCCTATCTGCAATGTGTAGGGGCTCCAGACCTACCCAGCCCCCCCCCCTCCTAAAAATATGCCATAAATGTGCAAATACTGATTAAATTAAACAACACAGATACACTGAACTTGACACTGACTTGTCAACAGTCTACAGTGAAAAAATAGAAAAACCGTATCTACTCGGCAACCGTAGGAACTACCTTGACTTAATATACCTTGAAGAGTGACAAAATGCTCAACACTGCACAAATGTTTAATAGGAAAAGAGTAGAAACAAATCGGAAAACTCTACCACAATTCTCTACCACAGCTAACCTTTTTAAATCCGATGTCCGGAGCATATTCTCTAAAGCATCTTCGGCACATATTCAGACCGTACTTTCTGATCAAACCGTGGTGATTCTGACAGACCCGACTAAAATAACCAAGAACGAAATATACAAGCATATTATATAAGTGAAATAAATTAAATAAAAAACAAAACTGTTATACGAAAGGCGGATGTACATTTATCGACTTGCCCGGATCATGCACATGCCAATTGTCTTAACACAACGTAGAACGATACTTAAACACGGGAGTCTGATCGCCTTGTTCCTTTACTGCCCCTGTTCCGAACTTTCTGTTGGTTAGCACTAGTCTATAGACAACAGCACAATTTTAACTTTCTTCTGACCAAAAAATAGCTATTTTACACAACTTTCGGCTAAAATTCGGCCGAATTTGGTGAACGTGAAACATTCGTGGAAAATCGCCGAACTTTAGTTAAAATGCGCTGTACCGAAATTGTACTGTTCAAGCTAACTTGAACTCTTGTGTAAAAATTCACTGGGAAAAAATATTTGGGGGGAAGTCCCCTCTTTCCCACCCCTGGGTACGCCCTTGTATGCAGCC
>JASANF010010967.1:0-27508 GCA_030248245.1 Trissonchulus sp. WLG1_4
ATGGGCGAGCTAACTAAGTGTTGTTTCAATTCCTGGAACGCTTTTTCACACTCATGCGTAGTCAAGTCGTTCAAGAGCGCACCTATGGCAGCAAAGTCCTTAATGAAACGTCGATAACCCTAGAAAACTTCTCACTTTCTGAATGTTTGTCGGACTAGGGAAATCAACTACAGCTTGAATCTTAGCCGAATTCGGTTGGATACCAGACGCGGAAGCTACATGACCAAGATATTCTACTTGTTCGCAGACGAAATGTCACTTTTTGCCCTTAAGCTTGAGGTTGGCTTCGGCGAGGCGCTTGAAATTTCTTGAAGGTGCTGCAGGTGATCATCGAACGTCTTGCTGTAGATGATGATGTCGTCGAAATAAGCCAAAGTATAGTGATACCGCACGCCACCTAACAACATATGCATCAGCTTTTGGAAAGTAGATGGAGCTCCCGACAAACCAAAAGGCATAACCCTAAACTCAAAACAGCCGTCATGCGTGACAAAAGCGGTCTTGCATCTATCCTCAGAGTGGACCTTCCTCAACTTGCCAATATCCCGATGCTAAGTCCAAGGTAGAAAAGTACTTCGCACTACCTAATACATCTTGGGTGTCATCGATTCTAGGAAGAGGCCAAGACTGTTTCTCAGAGACATCATTCAGCTTTCGATAGTCCACCCAGAATCTTAGCGAGCCATCTTTCTTCTGCACTAGATGAACTGGACTTGCCCAACGAGAATCCGTCGGATATGCTACTCCATCTTGTACCATCTTGTCCACGTGTTTTTGGATCACGCTTCTCTGCTTGAGTGGAACTCGCCGAGGACGCTGTCTAATAGGTTGACTATCGCCTGTGTAGATCCTATGCTGGACTAGCGATGTGTGACCTCCTATGCTGGACTAGCGATGTGTGACCTAGATCTCCTGAACTAGCCGAGAAGATGCTAGAATACTCAGATAAGACCTTGACTAACTCTTCGTTCTGTTCGGGAGTCACGCAACTGCTTGATAAATCAACGCCTGGGGGGAGCTTAGGCGCACTAGTGCCTTTTGTTTCGACAGAGCATGCTACATAGTTGCTGTCAGCTAGCTGTTCTACCAAATCAATCTCATGCTCTAGCTTACCTAAAGTAGTACTGTCGTACAACTTTGCCGTGCTCTGTCCAAAATTGGCTACGCTCACGTAACAAATACCTGCCTTAGCGCTCACTAAAGCTCTAGCTGCCATGACACATCCTTCCGTTTGCATAGAAACTCTTTGATGTTGCCTGGTTCGAACAGAGCATCACCATCAGTAAATCATTCTGCCCCAGCACAGACTAGTCGTTCAGAAAAGGGGAGGATTTTGCAACAGCCAACTAACTCAACGGTAGCACCAGTAGATTGCTCGCGAGGCCTACGCTCAAAGGAAACTTTCTCGCCCTTGACTACAAAATATTGCTCCTTGAAATTCATCACAGTCTGACTAAAAAAATCAATCCTAGAATAGCCCGAAATCGACAACCCTGTACTACATAAAACGTATGCTGGAACGTCAAGAAACCTAGGCGAACGGGACAAACTAGGATTCCTCTAACTGGCACTGGGTTGCCCATCACATTTCTAACACAATGTTCGGACTTACTGAACGTGTACTGGTCGGTTGGCTCTCGAGAAACAATATCCTGATATACCTCGGAACTGACCATGCTCACGTTGGTACCAGAATCCAGCAGTAGGGAGATGGGCTGAGAAACCAGGTAGGCGTTGACGTAGGCTAGGGAATGAACACAGTTATTAGTATTAGTCGTGGATAAAACAGGCTCACATTTATCACATTTCAAAAATTCTTTGAGGGATTCTTTAGACTGTGCGACGTGTCCCCCCTTCGACGCGGCCTGACCTAGTTTCCCTGCCCA
This sequence comes from Trissonchulus sp. WLG1_4, assembly GCA_030248245.1. Classification (NCBI taxonomy): domain Eukaryota; kingdom Metazoa; phylum Nematoda; class Enoplea; order Enoplida; family Ironidae; genus Trissonchulus; species Trissonchulus sp. WLG1_4. Next base: position 1,887 of record JASANF010010967.1, read on the forward strand.
CCATAGTTGGAAGAAAACTGAGCTGACCCCTAGCCTATTCCCCTCAGGAGTTGATCTTCGACTAGACAATTTCTAGCCATGTGTCCTACACTGCCACACTTATAACACTTCCCTGAGAATCGATTTCCTGGTCTACCAGTGAACTGAGAACGTGGCTTGAGTACACTATCTAATTTCTCAGAAATGCTCACAAATGCATTTTCGAGCCGCTCAAACCGTGCCTCTAGATCTTGTTATTCTGCACTGTTAGAGGCCATAGCCGTCCTAGACACGGCAGGACTGTTAGTTCGACCGGAATCTCCTCAGCCTGTTTCGCGCATCGTGCGCGGCGTTGTGAATGAGGCTCCGGTGGAACTACCACGTCGTTTGTCCCTATCTGCATACTCGAAGGCTGCTACCGAACCCTTGGTGTTGAAAAAACAATGGGTCTCAATTCGCATTGCCATGGTTCGCGCGTCGCGCGCTGTTAACGCGTTTGCGATGACCAGTTTTTCTCTCAAGTGCTCCCCAGCCTGACTCATGAAATGCCGTCTAAGGACTCTCAAATGTTCCGTCGGGGTCTCCTCAGGGTATGCTTTTGGGACCATCCCCTCTAAGGCCAGGTAGAACTCCTGGGCACTTTCCCCTTCCATCTGAAATCGGGATGACAATTTTAGCCAAAAGGTATCGGCTTCCTCTCCAGGGTTGAACTCAGCCTCACATTTCGATTTCAGTTGGGGAAGGGTGTAAGAAGCACCCGCTGCAGTCTGTTCGGCTACCAGCCTGTCCCAAAAGGTAGCACCCCTACCCCGCATCAGCCCTGGCAAATACAGCCTCTGTCTTTCTACCGACCAGTCATTCGCCTCCGAAATTCGATCGAATTCACCGAACCATTCCGTAACGTCCTCCTGCCCGTCAAAGGGACGGGGCTTCAACTGCAATCCTGCCATCCCTGGATTAGGGTCAGAGAAAACGGGGTCAGTCGAAGTATCGACGAGAATTTGGGTGTCCTCAGCAGTGCTAGAGGGCGCTCGCGCAAGCCTTGACTCTGCTTCGGACTCGGACCTAATCTCCCGTCTCACAAATCTACCCCGGCTATCCCTAGGAGGCGAGTGGCCGATTGGCATAAAGCCAAAGGAAGGATTGACTTACCGCTGCCACCAAATGTAGCGTGATCGTTGGCCAAAAGGCAAGGCGAGGCAAAGGCAAAGGCGAGGCAGGAAAGTAAACGAATTTACTGGGCTGAGCAGGCGACAAACAGAGAAGAGCAGTTGAATGCTGACTGACTAACCATGCAGAGCGCGCGTTTATATAGTGTAAAACTCGTATGCAAAAGTGTAATATGCAACTGAGCTAAGCACGCATGAAAGTTGTACAGCATGAGTCATCGCTATGAACAACTTTCATGCGTGCGTACATACGCATGTACACACCACACTACGCTTTAAAATTTCAAAAATTTTAATTTGAGGGTTCCGGTTGCACCTATTAATTCAAAACACTGTGTATTAGTTTATAACATGGCTTTTGTTTGCTATGATGTATTAATGAAGTTTAATGCTGATAATTATTATTTTGTAATATTGAAGGTAAAGTAAAGATTGCCTTTTCGGCGTAGTCCAAACGGTAACCAACTTGGCACTGTTACGTTTTGCCCATTGCACTATTAGTAAAACTTGGCCAAAATTTCTCTTTGTCCCCATTTTACCGACCAGTATTGAATGACAGGCTGGTTGAATGTTGCTTCATCTTAGATCAGGCAGGATTCGAAGTGTGGACCTCTCGATCGATTAAACCTAATAATTGAGTAGTTTTGAGTTCAGTGAAGTGGAGCAATTGTAATTTCAGCTTCCAGACAAATCAATTGGTGCGCTAGTGCGGTTCTACTATTCCTGGAAGAAAACGAGATATCGCAGCAGCTATATTGACCGTCTGGCCGTAAGAGGGAAAAGTGAAAGGTGCAGACCTTAAAAGGAAAATTCATGTTTAATTTTTTCTTTCTGTTCTGTCTTAGAATATTGACAGTGATAGTTTGTCAGCATAAGTTTAAACACAACTATTTTTTGACTGCTGCGCAACATACCTAGTGCGAATGTACATGGGTCATAGGGTCAATCTGGGGGGGGTGGCTTGTCCTTACGTTTGGGGGACTTGAACTCACAAAAACGTACTATTTTCATTTTTTGTTTGAAAGTAGGAAATATTTTCAAAAGTTTTGGTATTTTTCGGCATTTGGCTCATTTTCGAAGCATTTTGCAGTGATTTGGGGCAATTGTTTGAGGTTTGGGTACCTTTTCTCAGCACCAAGGAATGGGGGTTTGTCCCGGATTCTCAAATCTGTGGGATGTGGCGGGGGGGAGGGCTTGCCCCCCAAGGCCGCAAGGTCCTCCCATCTACATCTGTGCTGATAATGTATACTATTTTTTTACGATTTTTTAGTTGTTTGTTAGTCAATCAGACAACAATATTTTGTAAGCTTATGTATTATTTACTTAGTTACTGTAAGTTTTGAGCTGTGTGCGTTCTAAAGGGAGATGACATGGTCATGGCGTATATATTTTATTGAACGATGAAATTGTTTATTCCAACGTTGGTTTTTTTCCGCTCTGAGTTTTTTCCCATCAGTTCACATCAAAATTTCAGCTGTGATGTCATTGATACCAAAAGTTTTTTGCTGCATTTTAATGCTTACGGTAAGGCTTGATAGAAACTAAAAAATAGTTTTTAATTTTGTGCATTGCCTGGTATATGACCGAACGTTTCCAAATTGGGTTTTTCCCGATTGGCTATAAAAACATGTGTTCGCTATTTGCATAAAAATGGTTATATTATCGTGACTTCGGAGCCCCCTCCATCCATAGGAGGAGGGAAAGCAGCTTTCCCCTTGTAAAATTTTGCCTATAAATAAGCGAGAGCAGTGTCTCATTGGACACTATTTGCGTTTTCACCATTGTGTAAACTGACTCTAAGGGTCTTATCCAAAATTGGATTTATCGGATTAGATTTAGCTTTATTTAGTCAATAACGCAGCGTCAGTTAAACGTAATTTATTGAAACTTGGCACACACCGAGGTACTGTATATTATATATTGTGATCCATGTGGGGCAAAATTTCAGCTGGCTATTTTCATTTTGTGTTTGCTTTATTGGAAAAAATAATTCAAGTCTAATCCGTTAAATCCAATTTTGGATAAGTTTCGGCCTTCGGGTTATATTAACAGTCTTTTCTGTTTGGCACAAATATTTACTTGTGCCAGCTGAGTTGGGTTGAAATCTAAACATAAGCAGGAAATCATTCATGTATAAATTTTGTTTTTAATATTCCAGTGAACCCTCTGATGAAAGTGATGACGAGAATGGTAACAAGGGTAAGGTGAGTAGTCGTTGATAAACTTTTTTAATTTTAAATTAAATAGTTATTACTGTGAGGAGAGTCACAATCTGTAACTTGCGCAGTGCGCATATACGCAAAACTAAGGATGCTGCAACTTGCTGGTGTTTTGACTTAGCTGCTATTAAAGCAGATGCGCGAAGGTAAACTTTGCACAAATCTTGAGTAAATATAATTAACAACTTTTTTGACATAAAAAGTGTCGGTCAGAAAAAACTTAATTGCTCCGCATGCCGGGAATCAAAACCCTGGAATTGAGTCGTTAAAGCTGGCTGATGGGAAGAGTTTTGAAGTGTTCCCATTGGGTTTTTCATTTGCTTTGCTGTTTTTTATTTTTTTTGTTATTTTTCCAGGAACCTGGCCAGAAAGCCGAACGCTGTATGAACTGCCAGTTGAAATCTCAGCTCCATTTTGTCAGCTCCCGCGGATCCCTGTGCAGTCAGTGCTATCAGTATTTCAAGTATGCTCATGCTGTTTTTTGTTGTTTTTGCTTTGTAAGTGTTTTGTACGAGAATCACGCCTCTAAACTTTTCAATTTTTATCCAATGCTTTGAAAAAAAATGTTTTCAAGAAATTACTTGCTATGCAGTTTTTGTTCCTTCTAAACTTTGACCAAAACATGCTGGACCCTGAGACAAAAAGGAATATATACACGATAGAGTTTAGATAGCTGGAGCAATAATTGCTCAGAACTGGAAACATTCGTACTTTAGGCTCGAGTCTCGACTCATACTTTCAGCCGTATGTGTCTGTATAGCCGGCATAATTACGAAATAGTCACGCCTCTACTGGCGTATAAGATCAGATTGTGGCGTGATTTTGTCGTAATTTTACCGGATGAACGGACATACGGCTGCAAATATGGATCGAGCCTTAAACATCAGAATAGATTCGATAGCATTTGAACCTAGATTCATGGGACCTACATACTGTACCTTTGAATTTCCAAGTTATTTTTTGTGATAACTAAAATTTTTTTGAAAGTATTCGCCTTTTTTCCCCAGAGCTATTACTCTGCAAATCCGTGCCAGACGAACAGGTTCCATATTTTACAAGTTTTTTCGGAAAACACTGCAGTTATTAGGGCAAAAAAGTTATACCATTTTCATTTCAGTTACAGTTCCAAGTAAGCCGAAAATTAATTAATTTTATATTACATTTTGACAGTAACTTTAATTTAAAGTTAAAGCAAGGGTGTTTTAATTAAAGTTGAAGTTAAAGTTAGACTTACACCCTGGGTTTTTTTCGCTGGCAAATTTTGGCAATTTTGCAAAAGCTTGAAATTTTTTTGCAAAATCAAAATTTTTTTGCAGGCTTACTTTTGTTACTTAATGCAGTAGACTTTACATCCAAATGTTAATAAAACATTATTCCGGGATTAAGGATTCAGGATTAAGACTGGCGCAATTTTTACCATTTTTGGCCAAAAAGCAACGATTTTGACATTTTTATTTAAATTCATGGAGTCGTCCTAAGAATTTTGTGTAATTTTTCACAGTTTTCACAATCGATGCTCAGGCCTACAAAAAAAGCAAGTTAGGCCTGAAAATGTTAACATTTTGAAATGTTTCTAAGTTGTGTCACCTCCGACCCATATTATATTGTCTATTAGTGTTACATGCCGTCGGTGTGATGAAAGAAAATGTGTCCCTTTTACAGTCACTAGAAACATCAAGTCACAAGGTTGCACGAGTCCGGGCTAAGGGGATCAAAAAATTCGGAGGAATTTTTTAATTTTTAAGGCAAATTTGGTCAGTTGGGGTCAAACATTATCGGAAAATAATGTTTTCCGACGAAACCACAAAAATCAGCGCATAGACCTTACGAGTTCACCGCCACTGCGTCGAAATTTTTTCGCAATTTTGCGAAAAGGTTTGAAAATTTTTCACAATTATCAATTTTCTTTCGCAGTTGCGAACGTTTTTGCGCAAAAATACCCAGCTTACACCCCTGCCCTGACTCTTTTTATTTGGGTGAATTTTTTTGCCCTACCAGTTACCCAACTTTGTTCGGTTTTTTGTTCTGCCCCCCTCTCGAATTCTTTTAGGGGCTGTTCACAAATTCTGATTAACTGGGTTAGATTAACTGCATCAACTACAATAACTCAACTTAGAATTTGAGTATCTTTCCAAGAATTTGCACGTTTATGCACTTGACACAGCGGAGCAACTGTGTCTGTTTCAAATTTTGAAAAAGGTCTCATGCTTCTGTGTTCAGTTATTCCAGTTAATTAAGTTCTAATCCAGTTAATTCGAATTTGTGAACTGGCCCTTGGAAAAAAGGTGGTATCGTGTAGTTTCGGCAGAGTTTTCACATTTTTTAGACGGCATGGCACAAATCGACCGGTCGGGGGCGCAACGGGGACCCGCTGGCGTCGGGATCGAACCGAGGACCGATCGGCCAAGGGACTGCACTGCCCCAGGAGCATTCATCTGAGCCGGGACGACCTGGAATTGTTCAGTGCTCCCGACAACGCCGGAGACAAACTGCTCGACGAAATGGCCCTGAAAATACGAGAGCTGAAGAAAAAGGTGCGATGGATTGGAAATTTATATTTGTTTTAATTTTAATAATAATTGCAATTTTTTAATGAAAAATATATATTTTGAAGATGTGATAATGTGCGTGAGAGGAAGAAAAAGGTGCGAATGTGAAGTAGCTATCGTAATTATAAAAATTGTATTTTAATTTATTTTGTAGATTGTAATAAGGGCATTCTAGAGCATAATAGTTGGTATTATTTGAATTTTTTAATGGTCTTCTCTGAGTTGTCTTTTTGAAATTGTAAGTAAAAAAGTTAGTTTGCTAGGTTTTGTAGTTTTTTTGTCCAAAAAGATGACAAGTAGGGTGTAGTTGTGTTTTTTGAGGTTTTTGTGATTTCCTTGTAAACTTCTTTCCCACAGAACTCGAAAGTGGTTGGACTTGGTATCTGACTTTCAATCTGTAAACTCAACGCAAAAAGTATTCTTGTAGAAAAACACCAGCCAAAGAACGCAATATTGTCGTTGTAACAGACTTAACGCAAAAGTAACTGAAACACGTAAAGTGAAATAATGTCAATGTTGACTACTTATTGACAAAATTTGGTAATTTACTACATACGTGTAGAGCCTGTAGTCATAATAATTAGAGATCGGCTGTTAAGCCAAGTATCGGCCCCGGGCCGGCCCCGGGGCCGCAGCCGGTTTCACCGGGCCGGTCGGGCCGGTCCGCCCGGGTCCGCCATTGGCCCGGTCGGCCCGGGCCCGGCATCGGCCCGAGCCGGCTCGCTATTGACCGGGAATTTGCCCGGGGCCATCCAGGTCGGCCCGGTGGGCCCTGGTTGGCTTCATCAGTCACAAAGCCTGCTGAACTCCTAAAACGACTGTAGCACACTAATAATTTGCATACAACTGTAACCTTTTACATTACAAACACAAAGCTTCCCCTTAAAGTAGCAGTGTTATTCTCCAACTGTTGCTTTGGTAAGTCAGCGCGAGCTCTCGGACCTTACACTCTCTTGCTGTGAAATGAATGAATAGCATGGATTTCCATCTCACGGTCATAGTGCAGTGTGACATCGGCGGTCTACTAATATGATGATTTACTGCAGTTTCAACTGTAAAAAATTGATGTTAAGCCTAAGCGTCAGTCGCAAGAAAACTGAAACTTGTACTTTTTACTGCATATGGGGTGGATTACCCCACCAAATAAATGAATAAATTTAAGTCTCAGTTTAGGAGTTTACGAAAAGCTTCAACCGCACTAATCTTTAGATTGTTGCAGCGCACTTGAGTCAAATTGTAAATTTAAGCCTGACTTAAGGTGGTAGTAACGTTTTCGACAGTTTTGCAGGAGTAACACTTGACAACTGACGATTAATTTTCAATCAATAATTTATAGTGCGCATATTAATATAGGAGACTATAATTTAGTATGAGATAAATGCTTGCTAAAATAGCTTGAAACAATTAATTTTAATTTTCACAGAAAATATTTTTCAGTCAGTTACGACTATTTTTCGTAAATTTTATGTTTAGCTAAGCCAAAGTAGTAGCTAGTCAAAATGGCCGTTTATTGAAAAAAGAAAAAATGACACACGGGCATGTCAAAAACCTTCAATTTAGATGCCAAAACTTATCCTTCCGCTTTTTACTTTTTGAGATTACGTCACATTTATGTAACATTTCTTTTTGAACTAAAGTACACTACACAAAAGTCCGCAAAAATTGACAACTACTAGAAGGATTTTGTTCAAAATTTGGGATAAATTGGCACACATAAATATCTACATTATACTAAAATTTCCAAAATTTTGTTCGCTTAAATTTTGCGTTACATCAATTTCATTCACAGAAATCTGTAAAAATGTACTTCCATGGACTAAATCTCAAGTCTCGATGTTGCAATCTTTTCATGCGTTATTTTACATGTTTTTTAGACAATTTCTGATGTGTCAATTTTACATGTTATTTGTATTAATTTAGCCTATTTCGTGAAAAAAATAGATTCAAAAATTCGTATATTTTTCAAAATTCAAAAAAATTAGCTTCCCTTCTTTTCAAAATTCAAAATTAAATTCCAAAAAAAAATTAACTTTTCATTCTTTTCAAAAAAATTAACTTTTTAAAAATTAAAATTAACTTCAAAATAATTTAAAATTAAGGTCCGTAACTTCTTTTCTGTATCATATAAATGCACCAAACTTAGCATTAAAATTCATCCTGTTATTGGCTATGTTGGTGTAAAGAATGAAATTAGTTGAAGTTGCACTGTCAATTTTACAAGCAAAACAAGAAAAATGCAAAAAATCTTAAAATTTGACTACTTTGAGAGTGTCTGCTGACTAGCTTGTTACAGGTTTAGGCTAGATAATGTGCCCAAGACGTGTAGTTTCAGTCAAGTTCTTTAACGTGAAAAAGACAGCTATTGAATTCATTAAGTCAATCAAAAGTTATAGCACGTTATAAAAACTGTCGAAAACGTAACTACCACCTTAAGGGGGTAATTGCGTTTTTAGGTGTTTTTTTGAAAAGCCATAGCTCAGCGTTTACAAATTCAAATTACAAGCGGTCTTTTGCATTAGGTAGAACAATATCTTTCCTAAATGTATGCCATGCATTGAAATTTAACCTGTGATTTTGTTTCCAATATAAGCGACTAAAAAAAGGTCCTTTCCAAAATATTACAGTTTTTTCCAAAAAGTTTGCGCCGCAGCTCTGAATCATACGATTACCTGTTGGGGCTGAAAGTTGGTAAGGTTTTTGACATGTTTAAAATCCCCAGGCATGTCCCCCACTTTTTTAATAACTAGTCAATTTACTGAGAAAATAGCTGAAAAGCAAACGGACCGAAAATTTAAGATATTTTCTTGTAATTAAAACCCTCTAAAAATGGCCACAGGTGAAATTTCGAAAAAGTGAGAGACATGCCTGGGGATTTTGACCTTTACAATACTGTCCCAAAAATTCATGCTCAGGCGTCACTTATAACTTGAGTACTGGTGGCGCAAAGTTTACATAGAAATGACAAAAACCTCGAAAACGCAACTACCACCTTAAGTGTAGTTCAACCGCCGTATTTAGTTATCGCTCACAGCACTTGCTTTTAATGCGTACATAGTAAACTAAAGACAATGCTCGGTAGTTGCCGTGTTGCTTTACTCGGCTTTGTTTGCGACGTCCATTATGTGTGTATAACTTCCTTTGATTGGTTCGAGGCTGAAGCTCCACCCAGTGGTCCAGTCGGCCTGGGGCCGGCCCACTGCCACGCTGCTAATGCCTGACACGATATCTAACTTTACTTTTCCCTATTTGAGATTCAGTCTAAGGCAGTAAGTCTTTTACTTTTTCAGTATTGAAGTACTTTTTCAGGCGTTGCTTAACAAAGGCATAATTCAAGAGTTGCAGTACAAAAATCGCCATGGCATTGATCCATACAGGATAGCGGAGGTAAACATGCGTTTTCTTATTTGACTGCTGCTTGTGTAGCTTAACGCCCAGTTCATACTGAGTCCTTGTTTGTTTTGTTCCTGAGCAATTATTGCTAGAAAAATGTCTGGCCTAATGCGACAGTTCTTCGCATGAACGATTTTGGAGTCCAGATTAGTCCGTTTCAAAAAAAATAAGCTGAAACCATTTAGCCAATAATTAAGTCACAGCGACTGAGCAAAATTTTTTGTCCCTGTCCCAAAATGTTTTTAAGGACAGTACGAACTGGGCTTTGTGTTGGGCATTTTTTGAGAAAAATCGGAGATCATTATCATGAATGTAAGGCTCGATGCAGCATGCAGAATGACGTCACTAGCAGCCTAGTGCAGTGGATCAGCCAGCACATGTGACGTCATTATTTCGACAGTTTGTCGGCCTAACGGACATACGGCTGTAAGAATGAATCGAGCCTAACGGGTTCAAAATTTTTGGAGGGGCCTCTGCGGCCAAGTTTCGGAGATCTTTTCCCCCCTGTTGATCCTTCAAAAATACTCTGTTGTGCGAAATTAGGATAGAAGTGCCGTTTTTACCCACCTTCGGACAGATTTTTACTGTACCCCCTGTCCCACCACGACCCTTGATTTTGATTAAACCGTTACGAGATTTCTATGTTATACTTTTACATTAATTGTATATTTAGAGATACCGTTTTAGCAAAAACGTTTGCTTTGAAAATGATAGTAATGTGTGTTTTTAGGAACCAAAGCAAAAGCAGAATTTTCGTTGGACGCAAAATGAAATAATGATTATGGTGCAAGGTGAGTGCTTGCTTATTCAGATTTAAAGACCGGCTAAGCAAAACATGAATTTTTAAAGTTTTTTCCTGTAATATTTTTTATCTTGAGCTGTATGCGATATTTTATACTTTCATAAGTTTAATTTTTTTCATGAAAATTGCACATTATTGAAGGTTGAAAGTTGCATTACAGTCCAAGTTTATATCTGCTAATTCAAATTTTGCCGAATCTTTTTCGTCGAATATTTTTTGTTGGAGGTGTCCGTGTGTGTGCGTAGAAGTACATATATAGTTTATTTCTTTCGGGCTCGAGTGTCCGTAACAAATTTTTGTGAGGGCCTGTAAAGCCTCTCCAGACGAATGAAATTAATTTACACTTCTATTCATGTCTGTAAACAATCAACCATTGCGATTCAGAAATCAGATTAACTCTAGAATAGCCACTTGCATGTACGTACACTCAAAAATTTCGCGAATTGCAAAATTTAATTAAAATATGTAGTAATGTTGGCGTAGTTTTGGGATTTTTTACTTAATGCTGACTGTTATATAGATTTTTTTGAACCCCGGGTTCTTTTACGTTGCTTGCTACGCAATTATAAAGAATTTGAAAATATGCAATTTTATTTTTTACATTTCATAATATTAGTAATTTTTAGGTGTTCGACAATACGGCAAAAATTTTGCCGCGATTGCCGACGTCGTAGGCAACAAATCCGAAGGTCACGTTCGCAATTTCTACCAAGCCCATCGCGAAAAGTACAATTTGGACCAGGTAGGTTTTGTAAGAAAAACCATAAGTGACGTTTCCATAGACGTATGATGTTATTGTTAAGTGTCCACCATTCTAGCGTACTGATTTAAACTTGATTTGGTTATTGTTCGTTTATGCTTTTCACAGTCTCACAGCAGCGACACTTAGCTGCATTCATTTTTTTAGCGTGACGAGCTTTTTTTGTTATTCTGACTGGAAGATTACTTCTCATCACTTTTTTGGCACCGAAGGACCGAACCATAAACGGGGTCAAAAATTATTGGGGCCATCCTGGTCAAATTTTGGAAACCTCCCCCCCTAATCGACTAAAGATACCCAAATTTTGCAAAAATTCTGTAAATTATTGAAAAAGTGTCATTTTGTCCCAGTTTTTGCCCAAATTTTGGGAACCGCCCTCCCTCAGTTTTTTCGGGGGCGGAAGGGTGCTCTCATAGCCCTTCATACATGTATGGACCGAACTGTTAAGGCTCGATTCATACTTACAGCCGTATGTCCGTTCAGCCTGCAGAATGACGTCATTAGCAGCCTAGTGCAGTGAATCAGCCAGCGCATGTGATGTCATGATTTCGTCATTTTGTCGGCTGAACGGACATACGGCTGTAAGTATGAATCGACCCTTACGCTGACAACGATTGTTACGCAGAAACTGTTAAACAGTGTTTCGATGTACCACTGGTCGTTTAAAGAAAAGGGGTATATCAAGGAAGAGTGAGATAAGACTTATTTAGCGTGTACTCTTGATATCAATGCGCCAAACTTAATGAAACGTCTTCAGTTTATTCATTATTGTATATAATCGACTGACAATTTTTTGTTTTTTTAACCAAATGGCTATAATCTACTAAATCCATTTTTTTATTTGTTTTTTGTTTTAGCTTGTTGAAGAGCACGACGAGGCCATTCGCAATGCTCGCTTGAAACGGGATGAGGTGATAGACATTCTCGACGACGTGAGTTATTCTATTCCTTGAAGCATTGAGTTTAAGTCTTAAGTTTAAGTTAAAAGTTGAAGCCCAAAATCAATGGTTTTATGTAACTTTAAACAAGTAGGCCCCTAAAAGGGGCAAATTCCGACGTAGTGGCGTGAAATTGTACTGACTACACAGTATAGAGTAAAGCATCACTTCCACGGTACATGTTGGAACTTAATCTTTGTTCACTTTGGTCACTAACTTGCTGTTTGCTGAGATTGACCCTAAATCCCGGGTGGTTGAACCTGGACTCTCTGGCTCTGGCTTTGACCGCTGTCATCTGGCTTTGCGCGCTGTTACCTGTGCTCTCCGGCTTTGGCTTTGACCGCAGTCATCTGGCTCTCCCGCTCTGGTTTTGCACGCTGCTACCTGTACTCTCCGGCTCAGGCCTTGACCGATATCATAGTATCATCCTTGCTATCCGGCTCTTGCTTTGCGCGTTGTTACTTTTGCTCCCCGGCTCTGGCTTTGACCGCTGTCATCTGGCTTTGCGCGCTGTTACCTGTGCTCTCCGGCTTTGGCTTTGACCGCAGTTATCTGGGCGCTCCCGCTCTGGCTTTGCACGTTGCTACCTGTGCTCTCCGGCTCAGGCTTTGACCGCTTTCATCTGGGCTCTCCGGCCTGGCTTTGACGGTTGGCATCTGGGCTCTCCGGCTCTGGATTTGACCGCTGTCATCTAAGGTCTCCGGCTCTAGCTTTGACCGCTATCATAGTATCGACCTGGCTATCCGGCTCTGGCTTTGCGCGCTGTTACTTTTGCTCTCCGGCTTTGGCTGTGACCGCAGTCATCTGGGCTCTCCCGCTCTGGCTTTGCACGCTGCTACCTGTTTTCTCCGGCTGAGGCTTTGACCGCGGTCATCTGGGCTCTCCGGCCTGGCTTTGACATCTGTCATCTAGGCTCTCCGGCCCTGGCTTTGACCGATCTCATGCTCATCTGGGCTCTCCGGCTCTGGTTTTGCGCACTGTTACTTTTGGTCTCTGGCGTTGGCTTTGCTCGCTGTCATCTGGGCTAGGGCTGGGCTGGGCACGGTTACAAAATCACTATCCGTGTACACGGTTAGTTTCGAAGGCTAGTAACCGCGTGTACACGCTAACTAACGATTACTGCTATTATCCGCGTGTATACATACGCTAATTATCCGTGTAACCGTGTAACAGTTTACACGGATACTAACCGTATAACCGGTTACACGGTTACATGTTAGTAACCGTGTAAACGCTTACACGGTTACTAAACCGTTACACGGTTACTAAACGGTTACATGGTTCTTACTAATAAATGGTTTCAGCGTCAATAAACAGAGGGAAATACTTTACCAAACAGCATCAGCATTAGAATGACCAAGGGAAGATGCGAACCACCCATCGTGTTTAGAGTAACCAGTTACACTATCCGTTTAGAGTAACCGGTTACACTATCCGCGGTTACTGTGTCTTAACGTGTACACACTGTAGTAACCGCTAAGTAACCGCGAATAGTGACCCCTAACCGTGTACACGCTAAGGTTAGCGTGTACACAGTTTGTACCGTGTAACCGTGCCCAGCAATAATCTGGGCTCTCCCGCTCTGGCTTTGCACGCTGTTACCTGGGCTCTCCGGCTGTGGCTTTGCCCGCTGTTACCTGTGCTCTCCGGCTCTGGCTTTGTCCGCTATCATAGTGTCATCCTGGCTATCCCGCTCTGGCTTTGCGCGCTGTTACCTGTGCTGTTCGGCTCGGACTTTGACCGCTGCCATCTAGGCTCTCAGGCTCTGGCTTTGCGCGCTGTTACCTGTGCTCCCCGGCTCTAGCTTTGACCGCTGTCATCTCGCTCTCCGGCTCTGGCTTTGCGCGCTGTTACCTGGGCTGTCCGGCTCTGGCTTTGACCGCTGTCATCTGAGCTCTCTGGGCGCTGTCATCTAAGCTCTCCGGCTCTGGCTTTGACCGCTGTCATCTAAGCTCTCCGGCTCTGGTTTTGACCGCTGTCATCTAAGCTCTCCTGCTCTGGCTTTGACCGCTATCATCTTGGCTATCCGGCTCTGGCTTTGACTGCTGTTATCTGGCTCTCCGGCTCTGGCTGTGCGCGCTGTTGCTTTAGTTGGCTGGGTTTGGTTTGTCCGCTGTTGTCTGCGTTCTAACTTAGCCCGCTATTGGTTAGGGCCTTGGTTCGTTCATTACCTATTGTCTGTGCACGCACAGCTTTCACGTTCACCTGCTGTTGCTTTGGGTCTTGGGTTTGTCCGCTCTGGCTTGTGCGCTGATTTTGGTTTGGTTGGCTGGGTTGTATTGCAACTAACGTTAAAAAAGATTAAGCAGTGACTGATAAAAATTTTCTTGTCGATGCCATAACTAGTCTCCGATTTTCAAATGCTTGTGACTGGCTTAAAAAAATTGAGTCAAAGAATTGATGAGTAATTAGTTTGGTATCGTCCTCGTCCTTGTTCCAAATTGTGGAGTCGGTACTAATGGTCCTTGATTTCCGCTTTCCGGCACTCCAACCCGCACTATTTGTGCTGGTGCTCTTGTACTGAAATCTTAAGAGCACCCGCGAGTCCACCACCACACGTGCAACATACCTGAGCAACTGACGGTATAACTGTTGCTCTCAAGTGTGAAAACTAATTTGCATAATCTGTTAAGAAAGCTCCACCCATTGTGACTTCATTGGCTGTCTTGTCAGATACGTAAATGATAATGGTTGTCAGTGGCTAAAATTTGTAAACTAATTAGCATATGCACTAGATTGGTTGGCATTGTGTGTGGCTGTCGGTCAAGTGCCAGACAGCCAAGGGGTGCTTGGTTTGGTCAGGAACGGTCAAATGTGACGGACAAACCCTGCGTAGGTAGGTACCCATTAAAATAATTTAAATATAATTCGTAATTCTGTCGGCGGAACGGGCATACGGCTGTAATAGACATTTTATTGGCAAGTATTTTATTGGCGTTTTATCGGGACCTTCACGACTCAGTTTCATGGCTACAATTTAGTAACTATTTGTGCCACAGTTAGCCAATTGGATGATCAAAAAGGGCCGAAAAGTGACAACTATAAAGCTAAACTTCAACGTTTCATTCAAGTGTTATGTTAAATTAAATCGCTTTTGGCATTAAACCCTTCCAGGTGCGGCGACCTTAAGGTAGTAGTTGGGTTTTCGAGGTTTTTGCGATTTCTATGTAAACTTTGCGCCACCAGTACGCAAGTTATAAGTAACGCCTGAGCATGAATTTTTGAAACAGTACTGTGAAGGTCAAAATCGCCAGGCATGTCTCTCACATTTTCGAAATTTCACCTGTGGACATTTTTAGAGGGTTTTAATTACAAGAAAATATCTTAAATTTTCGCTGCGTTTGCTTTTCAGCTATTTTCTCAGTAAATTGACTAGTTATTAAAAAAGTGGGGGGCATGCCTGGGGATTTTAAAAATGTCGAAAACCTTACCAACTTTCGGCCCCAACAGGTAATCGTATGATTGAGAGCTGTGGCGCAAACTTTTTGTAAAAAAATTGTAGTTTGGGAAAGAACCTTTCTTTAGTCGCTTATACTTGAAACAAAATCACAAGTTAAATTTCAATTTCAATTTCAAGTTAAAGTTGTATGCATGGCATACATTTGGGAAAGATATTGTTCTACCTAATGCAAAAGACCGCTTGTGAGTTGAATTTCTAAACGCTGAGCTATGGCTTTTCAAAAAAAACACCTAAAAACACAATAACCCCTTAAACCGATTTGAGAAATTAAAGCCTGACCTAAATAGAATTTGTAGCTCATATTCAGGTAAATCGATTTGTTGCAAGTTATCGTATAGTTGGTTGTGTGTGTGTATTGTGTAAGAGGCTAAGCCTAAACGTAAGGCTCGATTTATACTTGCAGCCATACGTCCGTTCAACTGTCAAAATTACGAATTAACCACGCTACTTGTACTTACTACATAATCATAGCGCATACGCGCGTATGGTTTAACGGACGATAAGGGTCGGAGTCGGTTCGTTTACTTAATGTCCGTTAGCCGGCAACATTACAAAATGTTCTATTAACAAAATTTTGAAATAACTATATATAATAGCACAGCATTAAATGTGAGCAGCGCGGAGGAACATAAAAGTCCCAAGCCTAGAATAATGGCCGGGTTTAATATTTCTTTTGGAATACCTATGAACACAGTGGCCTCACAATTTAATAACCACCACTCAGCAAACAAGCCCAATCTGCGGCAAAACCTTCAGTAAGCATCAAGCAAGACGTTTTAAGTAAACTGACCAGAGGTCAGCTAAAGCCTGTTGTGCAGCGATATTCACCTGTCCAACGGAGGATTGCACTAAATCGGATTAATTGGCGATTAGCTTAAGTCGACTTAGCTTAGGCTTAAATTTCTTAAATCAGTTCAATCCGCTACACCAATGAAGATAAGCGCAGTTGGCGCTTACGAGTTCATTGAAAACTGAGGTGTAAGTGTGTAAGTCCGATTCAGCCGAGATTTAACTAAATCTATTCAACTGGAAATTAGCTCCAATTCAGACTTAAGTTAATCCAGTTTGGTGTAAATCACTAAAAAAACAATCCATATCCAGAGCATCCGAAACAGGGACTTCATCATTTATGATTTATGATTTATATAGTGGCTTGCGAAATTTTTTCTCAGTAGAGACCTCCAGATAACAGTCACATCAATGTGACGCACGCGTAATACCTAAACTACATGAGCTAAATGAACGCACTGGAAAAAGTTATCGCTGATTTGTATGTAACTTTAATGCTAGACAACGCTGTGACGCACGCACAGTTAATCCACAGTGCACAGCAAACAAAAGCACACGCTTATGCCACACTCCATACTGTCCGCCAGAATCAAAATTAAAGACCTGTTGTGCTGTGGCACAACAGGAAAAAGCTTTTAAGCTCAATTCGAAAAACAGAAACGCAGGGTCCTTTCCTGAAATTGATTAAACGGATTAGATAAAAAATTGTTTTGCCAACAACTCATAACATCGTCAACGAAAATACCCATGATTTGTACCAAGTATGCCCCATACCCCATTAGTGCGCAAAATTTTGTAAATCTACTTCAGCTTTGAGATATGTAAGTTATTGTCAAAGCAAATTTTAATCTAATTCGTTTAATCCATTTTAGGAACTGGTCTTCAGTCTGTGATTTCTAATTGTTGCAAATATGAACCACAAATGTATAAACGATGATGTTACTTCTGTAATTATACGTACGCCTGTGTGTCACATGATAACAAATATGCAAATGAGCCGTTTGTATGAATTGCCTGTTAGTATGCGAAAGTGTGTATGAGCTAACTGCCGCGTATTACGTGTGTGTAATAATTATGTTTCGTAGCAGTGGTAGCCATTTTTTATTGTTTTGTTTTTTCTGTAGTTTATTTTGTGTTAATTTTGCTGTGAAAGTTATTTATTCTGATACGAAGAACACTGTCTCTGGTATGTGAATTTAAATTTTTAAAGTTCTTAAATTGAAAATAAATATGTTCTTGAAGTATGCTGGTGGATTAAATAATTCTTAGTTCGATTGAGTTTGCTTATTGGTGTAGATTTAGGTGATTATATGAACTTCTCGGCACAGTTAACCTAACTCAGGAAAAATGCCTTTACTGTAGCTAACTGGGTGTGACTTAGCTATTTTATCCCAGCTTGCACGTAAAACACTTGAGAAAATGTTAATGATATTCAGCTATCAACAAAAGGTTACCGGTTTGTCGTTGTTATTATCACCTAATTATCGTAGCGTTTTTCGACAATGACAATGCAACGAAACGTGTACTTCACTAATGTGTAAATGTGTAAATTCATCGCAGCTGACTATACCTGTAGACTGAGCCTTTAACTATGACAAGCGCAGGGTTGCCTAGATAATAGTAACTAATGATAACTAATTATAACATAATAGGATATAAACTATCCTAAGCAAAATGATAAATATAATAATCCAGTTTTGAATATACCAAACAAAAGCTTATGTTAATTTAATTTTTTGGAATCAGTCCATTGTGTTGAATAATAAAAACTAACTTAAACCAATTTTAGCTTACCTTTGTCGTAGTCGCCGTGGTGTAGTGGTTAGCATTGAGGCGTATCACCCCTCTGGTCGCTGGTTCGAGCCCTGCTGGGGGTCGATTTTTTTCAAATTTTTAACTCAAAACTTTTTGAGCATAACGAAAAATTGTCATTTCAGTAGTAAGCATTTCGATCATAACTCTACTAGTACGTATTCGATTCGAAAGTTGCATGCCATACTTTGGCAAAAAGCACCGGTTTCGACAATTTTTGGCATAAATTTAGGTTATCCGGTTTACTGTTTAAGGGGGTAGTGTCGCGAAAGCAGTCGATTTTGCGTAACTGTAAAACATTTTTAGAAAAAGGTAAGACATCGTTCTTTATATATTTTGAAAATATATGTTGAGGCAAGTATTTTCGCCAAGTTTCATCAAAATTGATGCAGTATACTGTTTGCAGTGAGGTCGCAAAGTCGGAAAAATGACGTTTTAAAAACCTATTCACATTCGATTTTTTCGTCACAATTATCAACTTATTTGTTTACTTTGTTTACATAGACTAAAAGGACATATGTTGTAGTTTATGCACACAAAATTTAGTGCAAATTGCTTGAGTGGTTGCGGAGTAATACCTGTTTGAACTGTGAAACTGTGCGTAAACAGTGAAGTACTCACAGCAATAATGATAAATTGTGAAAAATTTAGACGCTTATTTTAAAATCAAAAGAAAAACGAACCTTTATTTTTCTTTTTTCTTATTTGTGGCAAAAAACTGTGCCTCCACACGTTATGTGTGCTTCACAAGCTGGCCAATCTGATATCTGGCTGAATTAGTTGAATTCTCATGTCCTTATTGTGTAATGTCTGGCTTACAATCGGTGATTGGTTCAAGATATTGGTAGATATTGGTAGTCTACTGTCTGGCAGTACTTATTTAACACAGAATAGCATTGGACTAGTTTCTCAGTGAACGTACAAGTTCAAAGCAAAAAGATCTCTTTTTGCAACCTATGAGCAAAAATGCTTTCGCGACACTACCCCCTTAAATCGCTTACTGTAACTAGAGGGACCCGCTTTCCTCCCCTATGACCGAACTTTGGGGAAAGTCTTCCCCCCATGCCCTCCAAATATTATATACTTCATCAGAAACTTTTTTAAAATTTTTGTCTATTTGGGGATCCGCGTATTTGGTGCACGTACATACATCCCTAACATAACCTGACGCACTAAGCTTGCAATAACTAATAATAATAATAACCTAAGAATAACTTAGATTGAGGTACATATTACATTTGAGCGATGGAACAACAAAATTATTTAAACGTTTCTAAGCACAAAAACGGTGCGCGGTTAAAAACAGTTTTGTGATCTCTATACGACGCACATAACAAAAGTAATGGGCAAGAACGAGAATGTGTCAACTGTCAGTCTGTCTACAACTCTCGAGTTCACGTTCAACTTAATCCTTCGCGTTCAACTTTAATCCTTCGCGTTCAACTTTAATCCTGCGTGTTCAACTTTAATCCTGCGCGTTCAACTTTAGTCCTGCGCGTTCAACTTTAATCCTTCACGTTCAACTTTAATCCTTCACGTTCAACTTTAATCCTTCGCATTCAACTTTAATCCTTCACGTTCAACTTTAATCCTTCACGTTCAACTTTAATCCTTCGCTTTCAACTTTAATCCTTCGCTTTCAACTTTAATCCTTCGCTTTCAACTTAATTTTTCGCGTTAGACTATTAATCCGCTTAATCCATTTCAGTGCACTGCCCCAGCAACAAGCTGCTATGCGAAGATAAGACTGCGTGTGTTGCGGCGGATTTGTTCTGTGACGGGGAACGGGACTGTGAGGACGGATCGGACGAAGCAGGTTGCACGCCCGGACTCAGACCACAGAGACGCAGTCTCATTCCGGAACTATATATGGTTCATGGTAATGGGATTATGTTAGGAGAGAAGTTAACAAGATGATCGGAGTTGAACCAATCGTTTTCAAAGGCTTTTTCACAATGGATTACGCTTAAGTAGATTAATTTGTTTAAATTAGTTCTTAAAATACACAATTAGGAGAGTGACACTCATTAATTTGGCCTGCGCAGTATGTATTTAGATGTATTGCACATCACTGTCAAAAACGGATCGTCAGTGGTCCAGGTAGTTTTTTAGACATCAGCCAATCAGATCGCAGCAGACGTTCAGCAGCTCCGCCCATATTTAAACTGCTATAATGTAATGGTAATGGTGTGGGCGGAGCTATTAGGCTGCTACGATCTGATTGGCTGATGCTTAGTGTTCACAAATAGGGCGCATTTGGAATTTGGATACCTGTCATTTCAAGGTCGGTTGCCGGACCCATTTCGGCTCGGGTACCGATTTTGGTACTTAACTACATAGTTTAGTCCGTTTTCGCTTGCTAATTGTTCAGCGCATCTAACGTTTCTAGCCTGTATAGCCACCGGGTAAAAGTGTCATACTTCTTGTCTCCTTCCACTGTATATTCTAAGTTGTACCAGCGTTCACTAATAAATTTAATGATTAAAGTCTGACAAAAAATAATAGAGCGCCACTTGAGAAAACGAAGCATGTAATTTTGTAATAGATTTTGACTATCAAGAGTACAGCAAGTGGTCGCAAAAATCATGCCACTAAAATAATAAAATGGCGTAACTATTGCGCGTTGCTAAAAACCGAATGTCATAATATGTACATATGAGACACTTCTGACTTTTTAGGCAATGTGTTCGAGTGCAAAGACGGTAGCGGTCGGAGAATCATAGCATCGTTTGTTTGCGATGGGGATGAAGATTGTGTGGACGGATCGGACGAACGAAATTGTCCCCCGGGTAAAGCCTAGTTCATACTTGTCCGTGAAGCCTGTTTCACACGATGGGGAAAACGCGTGGGGTGCCACATGATGATGGTGTCACATGACGCCCCATTGCGTACTACACGATGCCCCACGGGGCAGCCTTTGTAGTGCCACATGGGGCGCTCCACGTTGGAATTCCCCACGCTTTTCCACATCGTGTGTAACAGGCTTAACTGTGTCCCTCCCTAATTTTACAATTCTACAATTTTCTGCAATCTAGTCAGCATGTAGTTAAATAAACTTAATTTTTAATTGAACCGTCTGTTCAATTCGCATGCAATAGCTCGCTTAGTTTTCCCTTTCAAGACGCTTACCCACTGTATTTGCTATTCAAACTAATTTATTCTACAACACATCCCTAATTTAATCTAATCTAGTCTATAAAACATCCATAATATAATCTAATTTATGATGATACGTAATCTGTTATTAAACATTTCTAAGGACCTTTTCATAAATTATATTAAGTTCATTAGATAAAATAGATCAACTTCATGACTTAGTATAGGATTTATTAAATTGATAAAATTTTGCAATGAAAATGCAGATGACACGGTTTAGTCATTTCGTTACGAATAGAATAGATTTTGACTATCAAGAGTACAGCAAGTAGTCGCAAAAGTCATGCCACTAAAATAAGTATGTGGAGCATCTATTTCTTGTCAGACTTTATAGTCCCATGTTGTTTTTTCCCCAGGAGTGAATGGTGAGTGCGGCCCGAAGCAGTATCGTTGTCCCGGCACGACCGACTGCATCGCCGAGGCCTGGCTTTGTGACGGATCCCCCGACTGTCCCGATAAAAGCGACGAAAAAAATTGTCGTACGTATTTAGGTTTAAAAAAGTTTCACAAAACTATTTTTAATTGCGGAGTGTGAAGTACTGAGACAAACAGGGTTAGTGTAAAGCATGATTAAAGAATTCCAGTTTTGTATATGAGAAATACCTAGGGCCTAGAGAATTGGGGCCTGTGGTGTAGTGGTTAGCATTCCCGACTTCGACTCGAGCGGCCCGGGTTTGACTCCCGGCGTCTTTATTTATTTTATTTTTCGAAATTAGGGTATTTCCCTTCCTTTCAACAACAGCATCTCTTTTTAGTAGTTGAAAAATTATACCGCCATCCGTCATAGACATTATTAACACCAAGAGTACATAATAGCGTCTCACTCTATATAAGTGAGAAGCTATTATGTACTCTTGTTAACAGTGTACCTTGTCATATTTCTGAAACTCAAACTAAGGGCCTATTCCTTTACTGGATTAAAGGGTTAATTATAATCGGACTAAACGATTTAAAAATTATACTTAAAAATGACATTCCAAAACTTCCAGATTGAACTGACGTAACTTTTTTTTAGTGCGCTGCTTTTTAATCGGACTAAACGGACTTAACTATGCACGCTAATGCTAAGAGTGCATGTTAAATCCGTTTAGTTCAGTGGTAGTTTTGGAATGGAGTCAAACTAAAATTAAGCCGCTGACTTATTTTAACTCTTTTAGTTCGTTTAGTCCGATTTTAATCTGGCAAAGGAATAGGCCCTAAGTCTGCTCCGTTTAGTCCGGTCTAGTCAGTGACTGCTTTTTCATGATCTCATTTTTGTTTCAGATGTGGAATGCGAAGATTTCCAGTTCAAATGCGCCTCCAGTAACGAGTGCATCACCAAGTCGTGGCTCTGTGACGGACAAGCCGACTGTCCCAAAGCCGAGGACGAAAGTCCCGCCAATTGTCCAAATCGTATGGACTTTTTGGCCATCGGTGGACTGCACCAAATCGGATTAACTTATGTCTGAGCTGGAAGTAAACTCTGGTTGAATCGACTTAGTTGAGTAACAGCTGAATCGCAGCTAAACTTTTTAGTGCAACTGCACTTATATTTGTAAATGCCCCGCACGTAAACCAATTTAAGGACTTCAAGCCCAAGCTATTTTAGCTAATCGTCAGGTAAACCAATTTGGTGCAGTCCACCGTATTACCAAGAGTAAATAATAGAATTATCCCACATCCTGCATCCTATTATGTACTCTTGGTATCGCTCATAAAAATGGCTGATATGTGGTGACGTATAAAGGATGTAAGACTGAGGTTAAGTAGAGTTCTGCCACGACCGAATTTTCCGGGGCTGGCTTGGGGCTGGCCGAGTCGCGCAGTCCCGGGGACGGGTGGGGACCGCGGCCCGCTAGAGCCCGCTGGGCCGTTGCGGGCTGATAGGCCCGGGGCCCGGCGGGTGGGCCCGGGGGTAGGCCCAGGGGCTGCGAGTTGGCCCGGCAGCCGGCACAGACTTCATCAAGCGAGAAAATGCATTGTTTGTGCGTCTGTGTGTAGTGTAAGTGCTTGCGCACTTGTAAAAATCCATATAGATGCAATTCCGCACTAGTTCATACGCTGCTGAAGCTCGAGACGACCCTGGGCTTGCGGATTGCCTACGGCCCGGGGCCCGGAATTTACTGGCCGGGCCCATTCCTGAAAAATCTCGCCGGGCCTGAGGCCCGCTACAGGCCCGGGCAGAACTCTAGGCTAAGGTGAGATACCCGTTGTGCGAATGCTAATTCAATGCGTGCAATTAATGATTTAGCAAGAGTGCATATGCGCTTTAGTAGTCGGGTAATAGTACGGTAAACCACTGTCATTATTGGCTACAGATAGAAGTCTCGCTTTTTAAATAGCTAGTTTTTTAATTCCACAATAATTGATCCACTATTATGACTCCTTACTTTTGATTTTACTGTTTAATCAAGAATGATGAAACTCTTTTCAGGGGTCATCAGTTCAACAACAATCAATCGTTACTATCAAGAGTACATAAATGCCTCATCGAATAGAGAAAAGTTCTACTCAAGTACATCATGAACTCTTGCTATTAATACGCCCCTGTATTGTTTAGGCACCATAGTTGACTGCTGCATCTGTGAATCTGTTTCGATGCGGCATGTGTGTCTGAAGCCAGAGGCGGTGTGCGACGGAAAACAGGACTGCCAGAACGTGGAAGATGAAAAAATGACTGGCAATTAGTTTACAGCAAGAGTATAGGATGATGCAGCTAGAGTACATAATGATATGATAGAAACAAGAGCACATATATCATGTTGTAGATCAAGAGTACATAATGACATCGCAGAGCAAGTGTACAATATAAAACAGATCAAGAGTGCATAGTCATGCAGAGCAAGAGTAAATACAATTATACGGTCATCAAGAGGGCATATATGAGGCAGTGCGTTAAAGCTACATAGAGTAGCACAATCATTTATTGAGCTAGAGCAAGAGTACATAAGGATATTGAAATAGCAAGAGTATGGAAGTAGTCGTATGGGCGATGGCTTAGGCGGTGGACTGCTTAGTCGAATTTTGGCAGTTTAAAGCCCACCCAATAGGCTTTCCAAACGCATCCTTGAGCAGCAGATTAAGGACGCATGTGCTCCTGCCAACCCCACAGTTGATCCCATGGGTCGGTAAAAACGACCGCTGCTATATGGGAAGGTAACATTAGCCTGTGTAGAGCGTTTGCTTGCAGGGCGGACCCCTCTACACGGATGTAGTCACTCTTGAAGTGACACCCTTGACGCTCCATGGCTTTGTGAAATGGAATGAGCACCGCACCAATGGTTACCCCGCTCTGCCAGGGTTACCTTTACCTTCACCTACTGAACATGACGTGAGTTAATGTTTTCGCGACAGCTTATTTTGTTATAGGTGCGGGTGGCTGTAAGGCGGGAGTGTGCAAGGTAATGAGAGATTTGCCACGCGAGCCCTCACGGACAAGTCATGTGTGTTTGCCCCCATGGGACGCACAGGCAGAGTGGACCAGACAGTGCTTGCACGGGTACGCTTAACCCCAGGGGAGTCGATCAGGTACCAGATTAATTGGAAAAAAATAGAGGGAGCCATAGTGAAACGCCATTCTGCCGGCTTAACGGACATACGGACGAAAGTATCAATCCAGCCTCGACCTGATGAGACTGATTTAATTCATTAATTTCATTTTTTTCTTTCTACATTTGGGCACTTACAGTAGTAAGTACTAATGTAAGTAGTAACCTAACAGTTGTAGTGCTTACAGCCTTACAGTCATATATCCGTTTATCCGGTAAAATTACGAAAAAATCACGCCATAATCTGATCTTACATGCTATTAGTGGCGCGACTATTCCGTAATTTCGTATTTAGTATCGTTGTTTTCAGATGTGGACGAATGTGCGACGAATGGTCACCGCCTGTGCAGTCACAGGTGCACCAACAAATTCGCGGGCTACCAGTGCAGCTGCGACCGAGGGTACCAACTCAGGGCAGCCGACAACAGCTCCTGTGATGCGCCGGGAAAGACTGCTTCCGTTCATACTTGTCCGCGTCCGTAAGACATTGGTTTTTGTCCTGAAAGGCTGAGCACATAAACATATGAACTTCAAAATTATAAAACTAAGCCTAAGCCTCAGCGTAATCCAAAAAGAAAGCCTGAGCAGAACCTGGTGACTGAGGGCCAATTCCTAAAATGGATTAAAAACTGGATTAGATTAGAGTTTGTTTTGCCAATAACTCATGACAACATTTATGAATTTGTACGAAATTTGCGATAGCAATTATCTGTAGCACCTCCCGTTTGTGCACAAAAATTTTCAAGTCTACCTCAACATCGAGCTAATTTATTAGGCAAACAAATGTTAATCTAATCTGTTAAATTGATTCTAGGAATTGGCCTGAAGCCCAAGCCTAAGCCTAAGCCCGGAAGCCTCAAAGAAAGACAATGAGCTCTAATATTCGAAAGAGGCTCTCGACTATATGTACTTCTCCGCAAGCAATTGTCCGTAAGAGATAACACTTGTGTCGGTAATGGCTAATACACGAAAATCAATTATAGACTTAACCCTAAATTTCGCCCAATTATAGATTTGTATTTGTCTTGCATTTAAGGATATTTCCTAGTCTTAGATACAAATGATTTTTTTT
>JASANF010010970.1:0-34260 GCA_030248245.1 Trissonchulus sp. WLG1_4
CAAGGATACATTCTAAACTAGATTTTTGATTAGCTGATTACAAATAATCAATCACGCGTTTACAGCGAAGCAAGGCAGTTGTTTTGAGCTAAACGCTGACATTTTGTCTCTCGGCTAAACCAATTTTACGGTTTTAACTCTTGTATTGCTTTTTTCCAAGCAATGTCAACCCGTCCAAAGTCCTCGGCTCCCAGGAAATCTTCGCTGTCCGACGTAGCGGATTCAATACAAACCCACTGTAACTCTTCTTCTACTACATCCGTGGGTGCTACCCATTCAGCAGCTAATCCAAATGTCCCTCCTCAAAGCGGTGACATGATTCAAATCGGTGAAAACTGGCTTAGTCCTTTCGAACTCTCTAATATCCTAGCACTCGCCACAGAAAATCAACGGGACCAAACTTTTTCGCCACCACAACCAAAAAGTCTAAAAAATCTGCAACAAAGAAAAAAGTTTCATCAGACTCCTCAACTTCTACGAGCTCTCAGTCAGATTCATCAGATACTGAATCTTCCGACACTAGTCCTTCCAAAGATCCACCCAATCTACGCGATGCCAACAAAGCTCAATTCAATTTGAATGAGGATCTATTGGCATCAATCAAAAAGCTAACAAGGGCCGTTAAAAAAGGCAAACCCAAAAAGGTACTACTGAAAAATCTTAATAAAATGAAGTCTAAACTAAAGAAGCGGCAGAAAGATGTGGTTATTGGTGACAATTTCGGTTTCGGCGTCCTTCGTAAAATGCATGGTGAATCTGGTCTTAATCTTACAAAAGACGAGCAAAGACGGCTACAAAGAGCCCTCTCTGCGCAAAGCTACCAAAGTCCTGTTCCATCCTTTTCTCAATCGGCGTGGCCCTTTCGCAATGCGCGGGGCACAGGACCCCGCTTTCAGAAACAACAGTACCAACCAGCAACTGCTGGTCCGTCCTCCAGCTTTCGACCCCAATTCCCCCCAAACGCACAAACCCCGGCCCCCGCCCCAGTGACATTTGCAATGCATGCGGGCTCCCAGGCCACTGGAAATCCTCTTGCCCGCTTCTGGAAACCTGAGCCTGGCCCCTCCACTTCCGCAGCTTAACAATGAGTCAACTGAATTACAACATGATGAATCAACACTTGTTAGAGGTGAGAACGCACTTGACCTCAAGAAATTAGTCTTATTGCACAGTGTTTTGTCGAACTCAGGTCAAGTTGGCGGTAGACTAAAAATATTTTGGAAATTTTGGGAGGAAATCGGAGCCCCACCTCACATAATCAGTGATGTGCAAAAGGGATACTCGTTACCGTTTAGCCATAAACCTGTTAAATTCTTTTTTAAAAATAATAAAACAGCACTAGCTAACTCTGATTTTGTAACTGATGAAATTAACAAACTACTAGAAATCTCAGCCATTCGGGAAATCGAAAAATCAACTCAGTGTGGAGTTAATCCTCTATCTGTCAAAAACTCTTCGAATAAATTACGCTTTATACTTGACTGCAGCTATCTGAACTCTTTTATCACCAAATATAAGTTTCGTCTGGAAAATTTTAGCACAATAATAAACTTATTTCGCAGAGATTGGCCAATGGTGAAATTTGATCTAAAGTCAGGTTATTATCACGTCCCAATTCACGAGTCATCCCAGAAGTTTTTACAATTTTGTTGGAATGGCAAACTGTATCAGTTTCTCGTGCTTCCTTTCGGAGTGACCTCAGCTGTTTACGAATTTTCTCATTTATTAAAGCCATTGATTAAGAAGTGGCGATCGCAGGGCATCATACTCGTTATGTATATAGATGATGGGTGGGTAACTGTCTAAGTCTAACCAGCTCTTACAACAACATGTTGAAATTATACTTTTGGACCTGTTTCGAGCAGGTTTTGTGGTCAATACAGATAAAAGTATTTTTGAACCTTTATATAGACTGGAAATACTAGGCTTTGAACTTGACTCCTCAGAACTTTCTATTTCTGTGCCTCACAAAAAGCAACAGAAACTACTTAAACTTTTAAACTCAGTCGTAGTTGATAAACCTACGCTTTCAGCTCGTGAAGAGCTACGCCTGGCTGGCAGTCTAATTGCGTTACGGCCAGTATTTGGGGACAAAGTACTACCGAAAACTAGACACATTTATTGATTTATTGGTGAATCACCATCTTGGGACCTAAAATGCGTCCTTTCTAAAGAAGCTTTATTTGAATTGCAGTCTGGCGAGAAAAACTATCACTAAGTTTTTTTCTCACATTAAACGTCACGTAGAAAATTTTGCTATTAAAATTTTAAGTGACGCAAGCTCATCCGGTATTGGCTGCCTCTGCATTGATAAGACAATGGTTCGTAAATCTCATAGACTGTTCTCGCCGGAGGAAGCTAATTCTAGTTCTTCAAATCGAGAATTGCTGGCTGTCGTGTTTGCGCTTAGTGTATTTTCACACTTACTCCCGGGGAAAAAAGTTCTAGTGTTAACTGACAATAAAGCGGTCCCGAGCATTCTCAGGAAAGGGAGCATGAACCCATCACTTCACCAGCTGGCATGCAGAATCTCTGACTTCTGTTTTGTAAAGAAATAGAACTAGAGTCTGCATGGATACCCAGCGATTTTAGTGCTCAAGCTGATGCCATGAGCAAATTTAAAGATTGGGAGGATTGGGCAGTCTCTCCATTGTTGTTTAAACAACTTACTAAAAAATGGTGTACTGTTATTGTCGATTTGTTTGCAAATTTTAAAAACACAAAGTGTAAAAAGTTTTACTCCGCTTACTGGACACCTCATTGTGCTGGGGTCAACGCATTCAATTTTTTATGGAAGTCAGAAAAAGCGTGGGCCTGCCCTCCACCAACACTAATTCCAAAGTTTCTTCAACATTTCAGCTATTTTGGAAAAGAAGCAATACTTATTGCTCCATTTTGGCCATCAGCTCCCTTCTGGCCTCTGCTGAAACAATTTAGCTTTGTGAAAGATGCTATACTTTTTGGACATATACAAGATCTAATAACCCCAGGAACTCAAGAAAATTTAATTTTTACAAAAACTAACAGTGGCGTTCGACTAGCAGCATTCCTTTTGAAACGTTGACATATTAAAATATGCACATATATGGCTTTCTAGTCGCATACTGTAAATAGACTAGTATCTGAAATAAGAAGAAATCAAGTTAGCTCATGGGATAAACTGAATAGTGGAGCTAACCTAGCTTGTAAAAGTTCTATCGTCGTTTTTGTTAGATCTTGGTCAATTTTAAATCTATCTTGGGCGGATTACTGTTCTTTACTGTAAAGCTAGGTTAGCTCACTATGTAAAGTGGATTAGGAGCTTGGTTGGCTCATTGAGTACTGCATATATATTGTGAAGCTAGGCTGGCTCACAGTATTAAGAGATCATCTTGCGTGGTCGACCAACTGTCTTTTATAGATGACATGTCTTTTATCATGGCGATTGCATAAAATTGATTGTGAAGCTAGGCTGGCTAACAATGTTGGAGCTAGGTTGGCTCACCAAGTATGTTAATTGTGAAGCTAGGTTGGCTCACAGTATCAATTGAAATGTTGAGCTTGGTCGGCTCTCTAAATGGAATTACTTGCAGAGCTAGGTTGGCTCGTAGTGCAAAGTTGTCTATCACCTTCTTGATCAGTTGCGCAGTTAGTCAGCTCAAACTATTATATACTTGATGACGGAGTCGATAAATTAACTAGCTATATCAGAGTGTTGCTCAGAATTCCCCCATTTTGTTTTGAATCACGTATCACTGGGTGTGCACAAGTAAGCTTGTTCCGAAGTAAAACGAAGGAACAAGTGAACTTGTGCATACCAAGGATACATTCTAAACTAGATTTTTGATTAGCTGATTACAGCTAATCAATCACGCGTTTACAGCGAAGCAAGGCAGTTGTTTTGAGCTAAACGCTGACATTTTGTCTCTCGGCTAAACCAATTTTACGGTTTTAACTCTTTTGATACCCACCCCGACCCAACCCATAAGTTTATAGAATGTTCTGTTTTAGAATTAATATTCAACAGCCCACCAATACTAAACCTATTCACTCGGTTACCAGCTTCCCTTGCCAAACAAGTGATTTTAACCTTATTGAACTGTTTGGCACCAAAGACTCTTCATACTTATTTACGCTGTCTCCTTTCATACTCAAACTGGGCCCAAAAGTCTGGTTTCTGCAATCTTTTTTCTAGCGACACAACTTGTATTGCTTGCTTTTTACTAATGAAATCCCAATCCGGTTGCGCAAAAACGACCATTCACATTTATACTTCGGCGTTCGCCTGGTTTTTTAAACTAACTCGAGAGCAAAATCCTTTAGCAGTTTCATGGTTCCCTAGCTTCCTCAAAGGTCTGGATCGATCAGTCGGTAGGCCCACTCAACGGAAGCAACCACTGTCTTTTGTCCACATTCAAGAAATAGCAAGACGTCTACCGTGGACTAACCAAAATTTAAAGTCGCTGAGAGCATTAACACTGATAATGATCGGTTTCTTCGGCTTTCTTCGCTGCAACGAGTTGCTTCACTTGACGACTGCTGATATACAAATTTCGAAACAACCTCGCTTTATAAGCCTAACATTACCACAAAGCAAAACTGACCAATTAAGAGAATCAAACAAAGTTATTATTCCGAGCAGTGATAACAGACTTTGCCCTGTGAACGTTTTAGAAGCCTACTTGGAGTTTCTTCCAAAGCGCAATTCTGCTCAACCTCTTTTTCAGTCTCTTAAAGTCAGAAAAGGAAAGGTTGCTGAGTTTACAGGGAAACCGATTACTTATAATTTAGCCAGAAATATCATCAAATCTCTAACTTCCTTAACAGGGCTAAATCCTGCCAACTACAGCACTCATAGTCTTCGATCTGGCGGAGCCACGGCGGCAGCTGCGGTTGACGTACCAGAACGCCTCATCCAGCTGCACGGTCGATGGTCATCTCAATCCAGCAAAGACAAGTATATTCAGGAAGATATAAACAAAAGACTCTCTGTAGGGAAGAAAATAATGGCATGATTATTGTACAACTGCATCCTTGCTATGTATTTCGGCAAGTAAACGCTCTCTCTCTCTCACTGGGTGTGCACAAGTAAGCTTGTTCCGAAGTAAAACGAAGGAACAATTTTTTTGAATAACTGTGAAAAAGGTTAATTTGAGTTGCCGAACACGAATATAACGTCACTTTGACCAAAATTAGTGCTCACTTTTCAGAATGTATTATTTTCATACAAAAAGGTTAATTTGAGTTGCCGAACACGAATATAACGTCACTTTGACCAAAATTAATGCTCACTTTTCAGAATGTATTATTTTCATACAAATATACAATTCAAGTGTCAGCTTTCCTGTCGTCACGTAAAATAGCTGCAGCGGAAAAAGAAATAGGATTATTATAAAAATGCCCTTTCACCAAGGGCAGCAGTGTGGGTAGAATAGGAAATTTGGCTGATATAGCGGATAAATTTAGCTGATATTATATATAATAATCAATCGATCGCCATTCCTTTAGTTTAAGCTTATATCAATTCTATAGTTATTTGTATTAACTAGAGTTATACGGTTGTATTGTAACATTTTATGCTTCGTATTGAATATTAGTAGTTAATGTCTATATAATATTAATACAATGTTAAGTTGGATTACGCCATTACTCATTTGTAGTTTTCGAGAAAGTTGTCTATATACAAATCATAAATAGATTGCGCGTAGGAGAAATTTAAATGAAATATATACCTGTATGTATCTGTAGAGTATTAATACTTTATAATCTATACACCTGACCCCAAGTCCTGAGTGCTAGTAAGCGTCAAAAATGTTTTTCCTAATTATTCGCGCGAATAGGATGCAGAAAGCACTAACGTGTCGGGCGACTGCTATTCTGACGCAACTCGTGTCCGCTTCATTTAGCAAGCTGAGTTTCCTTATTCGGCTGCAAAACTTGTCCCATGTGTTTGACAAGCTTGTTAGCATTTTTCCGCTATAAGATCAGCCAAATTTCCTATTCTACCCACACTGCAGCCCTTGGTGAAAGGGCATTTTTATAATAATTATTATAAGTTACGTTATGATGATCAAACTTCAGACTGATATTACGACTGTATCGGTGAAAATTTTAGAAAATTAGCCCCAGAATGTCGAAAAATTATGATTCTCGACAAAATCTGAATTTTTTTCGAAAACCAATAATTCCACGATTTTGCTGGGAAAGTCCTAAAACGAGCTCGGCGCGCCCGAAAACCTATAAAAACGTGATTTTACGTTGAAAAAATGTGAGTTTGAATCCCCCCCGCCGGATCTGCACCTAATACATATATACACTACTATTAACTAAAAGCTTTCTACACAGTATATACACACTACACACTAATGCTAACCGCGACGTAAGAACTGCTGAACAGGCGCGGGCTTAACACCAGAAGCGCAGCTAGTTATTTCTTCGGTACAGGCTAGCAACAAGTCAGCAAGTCCAAAATGGGAAAGGATGGATGAACCATCTGTGAAAGATCCTGCGCCGTTTCCTTCCAAAATCAGGTCATCCAAGAATGAGGTCATAGCAATGATTCTATAGCAACTGGTATATATATACATAAATTGCGGATTATGTTATCAATTACTTATTATAATACATTCAGGAGCGTTTCTAGGCGGGGTGGCGTAGGTGCAGTTTTGGCTTCACACTTTGGCTTCTCTTTTCTCTTCCAAAAACACTGAAAATGCAATTTTCAAGGGGTCATAACTCATAGCTCAGAAAATTTAAGTTTGTGGATATGGGTTCTATTACAAAAAATGCTTCACTTAAGGGGTTAATGTCGTTTTCGTGGTTTTTGACATTTCAGTGTAATTTTTGCGCCCACAGAACTCAAGCTAAAAACGGACTACGGCTTCGAAACTTTAACCACATTATCTTTAGGAAAATATCCCCACCCGTTTTTTTTCGTTTTCTAAAAATAGTTTGTAGAGTCGGTGTTATGGGCTTTTGAAAATTTTAGAAAAAAGTCAAATTACGTGATTTTTGCACGAAAATGTCATTTTCTCAACGTAGAAACGACTTATCAACTATATCAAAAAAAAGGGTGGGGATATTATGTCAGTGCATAACTGCAAAAAGTTTAATAGTTGTTGGCTGATCTTGAGTTTCATAACTGTGGCGCAAAAATTAGTCAAAAAAACCGCTGATGGGGTGTATTCAAATGATTGCAGCAGTAAAATTGCAAAAGATAATCTGCTTTTAAATATAGTTTTTTTAAAGCTAGAAGGTGTAAAAAATGCAAAAAAGACCGCTCTAGTTTTTGTTGAGGTTAAGTGCAGTTATGGTAGTTTAAAAAAACACCTAAAAACGCAATTACCCCCTTAAAGTGCTCTACTCCAAAACTGTGGGGGAGTGTAAATATCTGTTGCGTAAAAAACATAAAAATTGGACTTTTTAAGTTTATTCTGCCTATTTCATAATCGGAAAAAAATCATCATTTTTTGGCCAAAATAAGCAAGATATGTAACAAAAAAAGATATGAATAAAATATATTATTATGTCTGTGTTAATATTAGACGATAAATAAAAAATATGATTAAAATAAATTCATAAAAAATGCCACAGAAGCAGCTAGACAGGAGACAAACACATAATTCGGCCTGACAATTCTCACAGGACGGATTTTGTGTTCAAAACGGGTTTAAAAACTGTTCAAAACCAGTTCAAAAAATTTTGAACTGGATTTGAACAAGCAACTTTAGACTAGTTTTGAACAAATGGTTTTCCTGTGTCTCGGTGTGGTGAGGATTCGGCATCGAGACGATTCGGTCTCGCATCGAGACGATTCGGTCTCGTGCAACATTTTCGGCCTGCCGACGATTCGGCCTCGTGTAGACACGCCGAGAGTTAGCCCCAATATATGACAAAAAATTATGATTTTCGACAAAATTTAAACTTGTTGAAAAAGTTGAAGATCTGTTTTTTTGCTTGGAAAATGTCAAAAACTCAGCGCATGCGAAAACCTACAAAATACGTGTTTTTACGCTGAATAAGTACACGTTTGAATTTTTCCCATACTTTTCCCGAACCTCTGCATCGTCATTGGACGTTCGTGCTGGGGCCGTATTCTCAAAATTACCTGCAGGTAAAGTTAGGCTAACTTTACCCACAGGTAAGGTGAAGGTAAAGTTAATTCTGTGGGTAAAGGTAAAGTTAAAATTGAAAACAAGGTTAACATCAACCATTGAGGTAAAAATTTGCACAATACATTAACTTTAAGTGAAAAACAAGAAAAACCACTTTTCTTGCCCGAATATCAAAGATAACATCACCTATCACGTTGGCTTTAGTCACTGTTTGAGAATACGATTTTACCTTCACCTTACCTGTGGGTAAAGTTAGCCTAACTTTACCTACAGGTAATTTTGAGAATACGGCCCCTGGAATTAATTGGACAACAATTTTCGAACTCGAAGCCAAGCATTAGCTATAATTCAAATTACTTTAACCATTTTCTAAAATAACTTTATAAACATAATATGTGAATAAACTAATGTTTAAAGTGCGTTAATTAGCGAATTTATTGAATAAATAAAATTGTTAAGTAGTTTATTCTCATTTCAAGACATTACTAAAACTACTATGTCCGGATTCAAGAACTAACATGGCTTGGTTGTCAATTATCATACGTACATACGATGGAGGTGGTATGGTAACTACATACGTCCTCTACAGTTTTTATTATAACTCAGTATAATCTTTGGCAGATTGACTGCAAATACTGAGTAGCGGTCGTTTACATGTAAAAGAACATGATTACTACTATCATCACGCACAGCAATTAGCTTTATTTGTTAAGCCCGGTTCATACTTGTCCTCAAGGAACAGGGACAAGGACAAATTTTGGTCAGCTACTGTGAATAATTGACACAAGCGTTCTGGCTAATTTTTTGCATACGATTTGCAAGTGATCCAAACTTTATTCATGTGAAAAGTTGGCTTATTTGGTCAGGCAGTTTTCTTGGAATCGCTGAAGGACAAAACGATAGGGACAAGGAAAAGGACGAGTATGAACCGGGCTTTACCGAACACACAGTTAACACAGGGAGAAAATGGCGTCTTTTTAACGCCTTTTTAACGACTGAAAAACGCCTAATTTAAGGTAGCGCTCAGCAACAAAACTCATGTTTGACGCTCAGTTCATGCAATAAATAGCAATACCACTTTAATTGCATATCAAAAAGACATCAAAAAAAACTATTTACAATACAGTTCAGCACTTCAACGTGAATGTGTCAAATTTTATGACCATGTCGAATTTCCTATTCACACTAATTTTGTTTTTGACCTAGCTCAGCGAAACTTCAACCGATTTTGATGATCTTGGTATCAATAGAAAGATCTTTTAAAAATCTAGACGTGATTGATCTTCGATTTTTCATTTTTGTTTTTGATTTTGCAAAAAATCGATTTTTCAAAAATCAGTCGTGTTTGAGCGACTACAAAAAGTGCTGCGGGCCAAAATTTGAAAATCGAAAAACTTTCACGTCTGCATTTATATTCTTTCTTTCATTGTGCAAATTTTCAACTCAATCGCAAACGGCAGGTGGGACCCAGGTCCAAAAAAGTAGTCGATTTCGCTACGCAAAAATTAGAGGTTTGCCCACACGTTTCACTTTTTCAAAAATTAGACCTTTCCTAGGACTGCATATTTCCGTTGAAAAAGTTACAAAAAGCCATACTCAATTTTTTAAGAAATTAAATCAAAAATCTGACATTTTCGAAGATTTATCAGCTTTGTAGGTTTTTATTTTGGATTTGCTATTTTCACGGCTAAATAACTCAGCAAAACTTCAACGTATTCTTAAGTTTGATACATAAATTTAAAGCTAAGAAACCGCATATTCTAATGATATGAGTAATCATTTTATATGGAAACAAAAATTTTTTTGCTACGGCTACAAATTTGTCCGAAAAATTAAAAAAAAAATTATCACAATATGCACATCAAATGAAAGCTATTTTCATTTTGAACAACTTTTCTTCAAGACATTATAGTCAAAAATGTCGCTGAAAAAAAATAAACGCCAAAGTCGGTTCCCCTGAGCGCCACCTTAATTAAACGAAAAATAGTCGAAAAATAGACGGCGCAAGAATAGTCGTTAAAAAGGCGTTAAAAAGACAAAAACAGTCGTTAAATAGTAGAGATCGGCCGGGGCCGGTGGCGGGCCGCGGGCCGACCGGGCCGACCGGGCCGACCGAGCCGACCGGGCTGGCCGGGCCGCGGGGTGGAGCTTCAGCCTCGAACCAATCAAATGAAGTTAACTGGACGTCGCAAACAAACCCCCGTAGAGCATCTGGTCTTCACGGCAACTAGCGAGCTTTGTCTTCAGTTTAATATGAATGTATTTAAAAGCAAGCGCTATGAACGGGAACTAAAACCAACGGCGGGTAGACTATACTTATGTATCTCAGGCTTAAATGTATAAGTTAACTCAAGTGCGCTGCAACAATGCAGTTGAAGCTTTTTGTAAATGCCTAAGCTTATATATTGATTTATTTGGTGGGGTGCACTCCAGCTGCAACAAAATTGATACAAGTTTCAGTTTTTTACGTGGCCCCCTCAGGGGCCGCGTATAGGGGGCCGCGTATATACTATACTCAGATCCTCCTTCTTTTATTTCGGGTAGGTCAATTTTCTAGTGTTAATTATTAACACTAGAAAGGCAGGTACCTCCCGTCTTCTCTCTACCTATGCATCTACCTAACTTGAGAGATTTTCAGCCATGACACAATTCTAGCATCGAACTGCAAAACTGAAGCGCCGGAGTGTGATCGAACCACTAACATTCGGATTCTAAATCCATGGTTCAACCAACTGAGCTAACCGGTTGCTGCTAAGAAGGCA
The DNA here is from genome assembly GCA_030248245.1 of Trissonchulus sp. WLG1_4. Classification (NCBI taxonomy): domain Eukaryota; kingdom Metazoa; phylum Nematoda; class Enoplea; order Enoplida; family Ironidae; genus Trissonchulus; species Trissonchulus sp. WLG1_4. The sequence goes on from JASANF010010970.1 coordinate 10,856, forward strand.
TCTATAAAACAACAAAAATTTGTCATGGAGCTAATCAGCAGAGCAACTGTATCAGCAAAACAACTCTACTTGATGTTATCTTGAACGTTTTATCAAATTGCATTAATTCAATTGTCACTATTCAAATCTTAGATTCGGCAAATGAAGATGGAGCTCAGTCGCTCAAAAAAAAAGTTGTGTACATTATTTAAGTTATGATTCTATCTAACAGGCTCTCATAGTGCAGCGGTTAGCACTCTGGACTTCGAATCCAGTTATCCGAGTTCGAATCTCGGTGAGACCTAATGTTTTTTTAAAAATATGCTTTGAAATTTTAACTTGAAAACCTGTTTAAAAATCACCAATTTTTGCGGTTTGAGAGGCTTTCTTACAAATGAACAGTAAATGTGTCTACAATGTGTATAACTTTAGTTGACTTAAAAAAATATTTTATCCACAGGACCACAGATAATGGCCGCGTTTAATATTCCCTCTGGAATATTGACACTCAGACCTCACAATTTAACCACTTCTCACTCAGCAGAAGAGCTTGTTTGCTTTACGTTCGGCATCTGCTACTCATTGATTCATTCTACAGCTAGAGTGTAAGGTCCGAGAGCTCGCGCTATCTTATCAAAGCAACAGCTGGGGAATAACACTGCTCCTCTAAGAGGCAGCTTTGTGTTTGTAATGCAAAAAGTTACAGTTGTAAGTAAATTATTAGTCCAGTCGTTCTTGGACTTTAGGGGTGGATTTCACAAAGGTGGTTTTACTAAACCATGGTTTTGCGTACGTTTTTATATGATTTGCACATAATTTTATTACAAAATATCTCCTGATTTGTTACAAATTTCGTGGATTTTCCTAAACCATGGTTTTAGAAATTTTTGAAATTTGAAACCTGCTACGCGGCAGGTCTCAGTCTTCATTACTGATCAAGCCAACCAGGGCCCACCGGGCCGACCGGGCCGGTCCCGGACCGATTCCCGGCAAACAGCGGGCCGGCTGGGGCTGACCGGGCCAACCGGGCCGGCCGGGCCGACCGGGCCGACCGGGCCGGCCCCGGGCCGACTGCAACGGCCCCGGGCCGGCTTGGGGCCGGCCCGTTGCCACGCGGCCCGGGGCCGGTGGCGGGCCGCGGGCCGATGCCGGGCCAGGGCCGGGCCCGGGCCGACACTTGGCTTATCTCTATTAAATAGTCGACAAATAGTCACAAATAGTCGCTAAATAGTCAAAAGTAGACGTTCCAAAACTTATGGCAATAAGTAAAAACAGTCAAAAAAAGGCGTAAAACAGTCGGAAAATAGTCGAAAAAAAGTCGAAAAGTAGTCGAAAAAAAGGTAAAAAACAGTCGAAAAGTAGTCAAAAAGTAGTCGGAAAATAGTCGAAAAATAGGCGAAAATTAAGCCCGGTTCATACTCGTCTTTAAAGACTGTCCCTGTCCTTACGGTTTGTCCCTGTCCTTATAAAAGATTAACAAATACTTCCGAAGTGTCCTTTTCTTTTTTCCTGTCCCTAAGCTGCGATTGATTCATACTTGTCCGTAAGCAGCTTATGGAATGTCCTTAAGCAGCCATAAGGACTGTCCCTATGTCCCTAAGCAATGTTGAGCAATGTTCTACTTTTTCCCTGTCCCTAAGCAACTCGGCCAATCAAAATACGGCAGTGACTACATGTGACACGAAGAACAGCCAATCACGGACGAACTCGACTACTAGTGAAAGAATGTCGTAGGCTTGTGTTGCAGTAATTATTCCATTGTTATTTTTGGGTTATTTAACACATTTTTGCGTGAAAAATACTTGGTTTTTAATTTTTATACCAACCTGAAATATACTAAAAGTTTATAAAGATGTTTTAGAGTTCAAATTTACATGAGCTGGTAGTCAAGTGGTTAAGATTTTTGCTCCTCAAACTATGTATCAGAGTTCGAATCCCATGTTCAAAATATTGTCTTTTCTTCGCAATAAGTTTTATCCAAATGTTGGAAAGGGGTTAAAATCTCTATAGCGGGACTTACATATCCCCCCCCCCTCAGTATGCCACTGGTCCCGATTTAAGCCTGGTTCATAGTAGTGCGGAACTGTCCGTATTTGTCCGTGTCCGAGTACGTGTCCGTGTCCGGAAGGTTGTCCGTAACATTTGTCCGTGTCCGTGTCCGTCAGCAGTATTAATTCATACTGCTACGGACACTCTACGGACAGTACGTATGCACATAAAATAACGCTTATACATTCTGCAGCGTACCAAGCCCGTGAGAATGCAACCTTCAAAAAATCAATAAAAACGTTCTTAGCACACTAAAATGCAGCTACTGAGCTCATATTACGAACAATTTAATAAAATTTTGCAATGCGCGGAGGAATTTTATGTGTACGCAAACCCACGTGACTAATAAAGCTTTCATTTGATTGGCTGGTTGCTTACGGACACGGACAAAAGTTGAACTGAATTCAACTTGTCTTCCGGACATCTGGACAGCCTGTACGGACACTCTCGGACAATTTGTTACGGACATCCGGACAAGTGTGAATTAATCTACTCTTACGGACACGGACACGGACTCGGACACGGACAGCCCTTACGGACAACTATGAACCGGGCTTTATAGTAATCCATAATTTCATAGAACGACGACCCAGCAATCAGCATTGCGTACTACCAGTTATTTCATCTGAACAATTCAAATTTGATTAAAATCAAAATAAAATAAAAATAGAAGATAACTAGGCTCTACCTCCATCGTATCTGCTAAATAAATATGATTCATATTTCATTAGGGCAACTTATCATACAATTTTTAGTGGTAACAAATAAAAGGCCCCGGCAAGCAAACACATAGCCTAATAGTAATTTGTCTGAAATGCTGAGAAAATGGAATCTTCACTCATTTGTGGTCAGACTCAAGCTGATTGCTGGTTTGAGCGTTAACTAGAAAGTGCAACTGCACAAAACTCCGACCAAAAAATTACTGAATCCTGAGACAAAACAAGTGGCGTATTTCTACTACTATTTGATGTACATACTCTTGATGATTTAATCTTGTTCTTTTAGTAACTAAATCACGTCTTTTGTTTTGTTGTTGTGTTGTTTTGCAAATAGTTCACGAAATTTTCGGTCCGTCTTTAAGCCTCCAACAAAAAGCGAAGCATCATAACTTATAAATGTGTGACATCTATGCGACAGTCTCAAACATTTAAAATGCAATACGTCGGCAGATCGCGAACAATTCCAAGCAACTCAAGTAGGTATGAAGTCTTTGCAGTGACCAAACGAAATTTTTCCATGGCCGATTTCAGGGCTTAAGAAAGAAAGGGTTAATGGAACACTTTAAAGCGAGTTCCTAAAAATTTCTCAAAATTTAGAGCAGTCTAGATAAACCAAACTGAAGAAGAGCTTATCTCCCCGAAAATTAAAATATTGGGGCTGGTAGTGCTTGCTTACCTCCCCCACCTTGGACGCCTGACCCCCCATGCATACATGTAACGGGGTCAAAATTTTGATGGGCCTCTCCGGCCAAATTTTGGGGAACCTCCCCCCCTGATCGGCCAAAAATACCCTAAATTTTGCAAAATTTTAGCAAAAAAGGGACATTTTTTTAAATTTTGTCCAAATTTTTGGCACCCCCCCGGCTCGGCGATTTTTTTTTGGGAAGGGGGGTGTCCCCCATCCCCCCCTCATACATGTATGCCCCCATGTAAATCTGTGGTCCTTTAAGCATTAGCATGTATGTACATAAATTACACACTAACATGTGAGTATATATAAATTAGATATGTAACAAGTTCTTCTGCTGAGTGAGGAGCGCTTATATTGTGAGGCCTGACTCCTGTTTGCCGGGAATCGGTCCGGGACCGGCCCGGTCGGCCCGGTGGGCCCTGGTTGGCTTGATCAGTAATGAAGACTGAGACCTGCCGCGTAGCAGGTTTCAAATTTCAAAAATTTCTAAAACCATGGTTTAGGAAAATCCACGATATTTGTAACAAATCAGGAGATATTTCGTAATGAAATTATGTGCAAATCATATAAAAACGTACGCAAAACCATGTTTTAATAAAACCACCTTTGTGAAATTCACCCCTAAAGTCCAAGAACGACTGCACTAATAATTTACTTACAACTGTAACTTTTTGCATTACAAACACAAAGCTGCCTCTTAGAGGAGCAGTGTTATTCCCCAGCTGTTGCTTTGATAAGATAGCGCGAGCTCTCGGACCTTACACTCTAGCTGTAGAATGAATCAATGAGTAGCAGATGCCGAACGTAAAGCAAACAAGCTCTTCTGCTGAGTGAGAAGTGGTTAAATTGTGATGTCTGAGTGTCAATATTCCCGAGGAAATATCAAACGCGGCCATATCTTGGGGAAAAATAATTTTTAACGTCCAATTTTTGCACACATTCTCTGCTGAGTAGCTCCGAAGTCTTTCAAATAGCAAAAAACTGTGAATTTAAGGTGGTACTAACGAATGTGCAGTGTTTTTAAACAAGCTAGTATTCAATAATTAATTAGTTTTAGAAGACATTTTTTATACCGTTCAAAAGCACTATTTTTATACTACTTTTATGCTAACTTTCATTTTACAACTCAATTGTTGATTTATGTGGCACGTGTTAAAAGTGGACCAATTTGGCTTTTTTGAGCGCTTTCAAATCTGGCCATTTTTTGACGAGTTTAAACAACAAAAACATGCGAGAAATTGCACAAATACTTAAAAGCGATTTATCTAGACCCAAAATGGATGTTTTTATGATTTGTTAATTATTGAATGAAATATACGGTTTCAAAGTAAAAAGTGTCTATTCACACGCAACTTTCGGGATATATATCTGCGCAAAAATATGAGCAATTTAAAAAATTTTCATTTTGGGTCTAGAAAACTTGCAAATGTTTATTCATGTTCATTTTTGTGTTTACGCACTGCGCATGCGCTTAGAAAAGTGGCCAGAACTGTTAAATTTACATTCTCCTGTTGTGTAGTTTGGCTTGTTGGCTTGGCTTGGTCCTAAAATTTTTTCCCATGATCCCGCTAACTTCATTTGCCATGATGTGTATATGAATCAGTGGCGTATTTAGGGGGGGGGGGGCTGGGGGGGCCCTGCAGCCCCCCCCTTAGCGATTTGAGCCCCCCCCCTTAGAGGGTCGCAGCCCCCCCCCCCTTTCCGAAACTTCAAAAGCTGACAAAAGTGTTTCTGTTACCTCCACAATTGACAAATTCTACCTTCAAAATTAAAAAATCTCTAGTTTTTTCCATTCTGTTGATGTTTTTTCGGCTCAGGTACCTTTTTTCTTTGTGCATGCCTATATATATGCCAGGTCTATTATCATATTCTGTGCTAATTGATTAATGTCTCACATGTTTGTATAGTTAGATAGGGTAAAAAATACAAAATACTAAGTATACTATTTTTTGCTTTGCTGCATACATGTTTGTATTTTTTTGTTTGTATTTTTTTGCATACATGATATTTTTTACGATTTTTTCACTTTTTGTTAATTTTAATTTTTGAAGCATTATTACACCAATCTGCAGTGGCGTAGCCACAAAAAATTTCGGGGAGGGGGGATGAGGTTTCTTTGTTTTAAAACGTTAAAAATGCATTTAATTGCTATTTTAACGCTAAAAACGACACATATTAGCAATTTTCGGCCAATTTATAGTTTCTGTATAATAAAATTAGCCACAGTCGACCATTTGGAACTTTGAATAATGATCTGCTAACGGCAAGTGTATCCGCGTCTCGTGTGTCAATTTTCAACCCTAAAATTGCAACACACATCAGAAACGGTCGTTCTTGACGACGGATCAGAAAAAGCCACCTGGCAAAAGCATATTGCAACGATAAATCATCGCAAAACCCCAATTTGTGAACGCAGCCATAAAATAGCCTACGCTGGCCCATAGCACAAAAAGATTCACTCCAACTCTTATGTACGCAGCTGTACACAACGGGCTTTTACGCCAAATGGACATGACTTTTGTTCCCCGCTCGACTATATATAACGTAGGTCATAGGCCCTTGGGCCTATTTTTTGACCCATGAGCTTAAATAGACAGACAGACAGAAATTTTACTCCAAAATAACACAAAAAGAAATAAACAATGTTGACAATACTGGAACAACATTTTTATTCAGAACATGTATAAATACAGTATACGTAATTTCTAAACATGTGAAAAACAAACAAAACAGTGTTAGCGAAAATAAACAATTGTAACATAGCCAGATTCAAATCCTACAACACAATTAAAGACAAGAACAGACAAGTAGAATCATTCAAGTAAAATAAACAGCAACGCTACCGTAGAAGAACACAAAAATGACTAAATGAAGGTAAGTAGAAAGTAAATACGTAAGACTAGAGAAAAAGGGATGGAGTGGGAGCGGGGACGACTTTTTTAAAAGTCAACTAACCCCAGCGCCCCCGCAAGAGAGGTTTTAAATCAATATTTTCTATATGGCGACGAAAAACTACGTAATTTTTAGCTTCCACAACGTGGTTAGGGAGTTGGTTCCATACATTGATAACTCTATGGCTAAAAAAGGATTTGATAGAATCAGTACGACATTTTTTAAATACTAATTTAAACCTATGACCGCGAAGGTCAGTATTTGGAGAGAAGAGAAAAAACTCGGAAAAGTTTAAATCGGTATTATTTTGCAATATATTATATACCAATATCAAATCATTAATTAGACGTCTTTGTTCTAGACTGACAATATGTAGATCATTCAATCTATCGGCATATGACAGATCGCGAAGGCCTGGTATTCGTTTAGTGAACACTCTCAAAACACGCTCAACTGCATCTATATCTTTTAGAAGAAAAGGAGACCAAATCGGTGTACAATACTCAACAATGGGTCTTACATAAGTGGTAAACATACGTAACAAAAATTGCCTATCTCTCGTTTTAAAAGATCTAAAAATGTGGTTTATTAACAATAAGGCTTTTTTCGCTATTTTTTTGCAATATTCGGATGTTTTCTGGTTTGATGATAAAATAACACCAAGATCGCTCACAGATGAGACCCATTCCAGTTGACTGGTGCCAACTGTGTAGTTTGAAGCAGGTATAGATGCTTCCCCATAACAAAACATCTGACACTTATTGATAGCAAGACTAAGTTGCCACTGGGCGGACCATCCATACACTGACTCCAAACTAACTTGTAGGTCAGCTGAGTAAGATTTAGGGTCACAAATGTTGTAAATTTTTGCATCATCTGCAAATAATTTAACGGAAGAGTTAGAAACTGCCTCAGGTAGGTCGTTAATATAAATTAGAAACAGAGTTGGGCCCAACACTGTGCCCTGAGGTATACCGCTAGTAATATGTATTTCTGATGAATAAAAGTTGTCGACTAGTACTTTTTGAGATCTCTTGGATAAAAAGGTAGTAATCCAGTTCACTAAGTTTCCAGATAAGCCGTATGCTTCTAATTTATATAACAACTTTTCATGCGAGACAGTATCAAACGCTTTTGCATAATCTAAGTAAGCACAGTGTACTATCTTCTTATTATTTACTGCCAAAGTCCAGTCGTTCAATGTCTCCATCAGATTCGTCAATGTAGATTTCTTCTTTAAAAAACCATGCTGGTGTGAACTTAGTAAATTATTGCTTATTAGAAATTTCTGGATTGAGTCATTTAAAATGGATTCCAAAATTTTGCAGCAAACGGAAGTAAGACTAATTGGTCGGTAATTTGCAGGTGAACTATTCATTCCCTTACGTTTATAAATAGGAATAATAATTGCTTTTTTCCAATCCTCAGGCAGTTGACCAGTTGAAAAAGATTTATGAAAAATTGTAGTCAGGGGATAAGTTATAACTGCAGCTAGCTGTTTTAGGAAAAATGGTGAAAGATGATCGGGTCCAGCGGAATGTTTATTGGGTAATTTTTTTAGTTTCTGAAATACGATAGATTCATCAATTCCAATATCTGACAATTTTTTATTTGTCCGTTTAGGAAAATTTGGTAATATCCCATTATCTGTTGTAAAAACTGTTTTGAACTGCGAGTTCAGCATTTCTGCTTTTGTTTGAGGAGACGTAGCATATTCATTGCTATCGTCTCGGAGAACTGGAATTTTATCATGAGACATTAATTTGGAATTAACAAACTTATAAAATGTCCGTATGTTTCCACTATTTAACACCCTTTGCTCAGTATTATATATATCTGTTTTTACCAATTTACGAACAGCGATAGATGCAGCTTTCAATTTTACCTTATGTTGGGGCAGATTTGTAAGGCAGTATTTTCTGTGAGCTATTTTTTTTGCTGACCAGGCCTTGCGCGTTTCTGTTGACCATCGGCACACACGGGATACTTTGACGCGTGGAACGAACTGCAATATGGCATAATCACAAAAATTAGAAAATATTTCCCACATTTCCTCTGCAGATTTATTATCAAAAAGAGAATCCCAATCTACTGTAATTAGAAAGTTAGATATTTGCTCATAATTGGCTTTGCGAAAGTTCAGTATAGTTTTGTTAGTAGTATTAATATTTACTTTACAATTTAAACCAAAATGTAGACTTTCGTGATCGCTAGTGGAAAGAGGCGACCCTTTTCGCAGATCATTTATAAGCTGAATATCAGAACACAGTAAAATATCAAGAACATTATTATTTCTAGTGGGAAAAGTATTAACTTGAACCAATCCGATCTCGCAAAAAAGATTCATGTAAGTTTCACCAAGTATAGAAGAACAAATATTAGTTTTCCAGTCAACATCGGGCAAATTGAAATCACCAATAATTAAAGTTTCGCCGACACTATCGACGCAATAATTTTTGAGAAAAAGTATAAAATCAGTATTTGTTTGCAAGGAACTTGAAGGTGATCTGTAAACAACGCCAAAATTAATTTTCTTTTTACAAAATATTATTTTGACAAAAATAACCTCAATAAGATCAAAATTAAACTTTTCCACTTTACCAATTACTATTTCTTTTTTGATCATAACAGCAACTCCTCCATGTTTTCTATTTATTCTATCGCATCTGAATATTAAAAAATCATCAGTATATGGAAACAACAGATTACTATATGTGTTATCTAGCCAGGTTTCGACAATGCATACAATGTCTGGTAAATACTTATTATATGCCGGATGGTCTAATTCCAGTTTGAGCTCGCTGAACTTATTTGTAATACTCTGGGCATTATAATAAACAACATTAATGAATGATGCATTATTCAAGGGGGGTGGGGGGATCTGGTAACGGTTAGCGACTTTACCTAGTTTACCGAGTTTGACACAATTTCACCGTTGTGTATTATTACATTATGCCCTTTTTCCCTCAACTGTTTCAGTTCGGCTCGTAATTTGCGGTCTTTTTCGCGTTGAGAGAAGGTAAGATCCGGACGGACCCAGGCGTTCGGGAGGCCAGCAGTGACACGGACGTGTTTGAACTCAGTAAGAAATGCACGTCGGCTGCTGGCATTCTTAAACCGGATCTTGACAATAGGCGGATATCCGCCCTTGCGGGCTGCAGATATACCGTCCCGAAAAACTTCAGCAATATCGTCCTTGTTGACATCGGGTATGGTGTCAGCAATTGTATAAATTTTGTCCCAGTCTTTGGTGGTCGGGTCGTTTTGGTCAGATTCAGGCAAACCCATCATGACCAGATTTAACTTCTTTCCCTCAGCTTCCGTGGTTTCCTGCGCTATTGTTTGCACCAGGACTGTCAGTTTTGGCATTAATGCTTCCAACACTTGAGTGACGATATCGGTGATGACGGAGTGGGGAATAGTGGGAATGTTCACTGGTGGGCTTGTTTGAATAATAGCTGGACGAAGACCAGGCTGCAGAAGGTTTGGTGAGTCGCAGTTTTTGCAAACCCAATGAAATCCAGGACAAGTGGAAGCAAACTGATAGGAAGAGTCGGCCCAGCCCAAACATGGTGTATGGGCCCAATTTTGGCAGACTTCACATAGAATTGCACAGTCTTCTGTTTTCACTTCCGATGAACAAATCAAGCAACTGTCTACATCAGATGAGGCAGCGGTGACAGTTCGATTTGGGTTTGATGGGCGTTGATTTTGGGTTTGTAGATGCCCATTTCCATGTTTGGGCATTGTTGCTGGTGAAATTTTTGGGGTTATTTGGGAAGCAGAAGCACTAGGTTTCTTTTGTTGTTTTCCAGTCATCGTATCAATAGCAGCAGCAAATAGAAGGAGCAATGTAATAATGAAAGAAAGAGAACATGAATTAAGATAAATTAATCTGCTGCTGGTAGTCGCCATAGCCATCCGTGTTCTGCAACACAAAACCATTTGATCCAGCCATCATGACTGAATCAAATGGGTTAAATAATAATGTTTAATATTTTAAAATTATATATTTTTGTTTATTTTATGTCAAAAGTGCAGTTGTCAGTGCAATGTAGATGGTTAAAACCTCAAAAAAGCTAAAACTTCAAAAAGTGTAGTTTTCATTGCAATGTCGATGGTTAAAACCTCAAAAAAGCTGAAACTTCTGGGGGCTGCTGCCCCCAGACCCCCGCATTGCTAAATGCTAGCTGTAGATCCACTACATTTCTTTATTTCATGTAAAAAGTGCAATTTTCAATGCAATTTCGATGGTTGAAATCTCAAAAAAGCTTCAACTTCTGGGGGCTGCCGCCCCCAGACCCCCGCAAAGTTAAGTGCTTGCTGCAGATTCACTATTGTAGTTTATCGATGGTTACAATAGAAAAAGGTCCGAGGGTTGCCGTCCCCGCCAGACCCCCTTTGATCGGCGGTGGCTCACAGTTGCTCCGCACCCCCCCCCCCCGGTCGCAGCCCCCCCCTTTGCGAAATCCTGGATACGCCACTGATATGAATCAATTTCTTGGAGACTTTATTTTTAAAAAAATACTGTTTGAATTAACTAAATTTTTTCAAAAATTTAAAAAAACTGCACATTCGTTAGTACCACCTTAAAACACTTTATAAAATCACAAACATAGTCAAAACGGGTGAAAAACTATTATCCAACTTTGTAAAAAAAATTTAGTCTCACCGAGATTTGAACTCGGATCACTGGATTCAGAATCCAGAGTGCTCAACCATTACACTATGAGACCGCTGGTAGGATTTTGTTAAATTTGACTAATGAAAGATTCGGAAGCGTTGAATGACAAACATCCCGTGTAAACGCCATCACATATATGGCGTGTTAATAAAGATGTTTGATATAGACATATATAATAATCCAACAAGTTTCAAGTTAATTCTTAAGGCCGATTCACACGGTGCGTTTTTGCCGCTGCGTTTTTGACGCAAAACGCAAGACGCAGGGTGTCGCACACAAAACGTCACGTCTGAACAAACGTTGCGTCTCGCAATTTTTTTTGCTGCGTCTTTACTCTTCTAAAAACATGACAAACAGCTTTGCGAGTATTGTTGAAACCAACATGTCCGCAGCACCAAAACGCACTGAAAACGCAGGCCGAATTGCAGTCTGGCGTTTAAACCGTTGCGGCAAAGTTAAGACGCAGTCGTTCCGCACTGAAATTGCTGCGTCTGTTCAGACAGTGCGTTTTGCCGCAGCGGCAAAAACGCTGCGGCAAAATCGCAGTAAAATCGCAGCGTGTGAATCGGTTTTTAGTTTATTAAATGGCAACGGAAAGGCGCATACTATCGCAAGCTTGCAGGACACTTTGTATGTCGCTTGTGCTGCATTTGACGTATGTTTCATTACATAATTTGCTAATTCATACAAACCAGAAGTTCAGTTGGCTCAAATGGTAAAATGCTGTGCATTTGCCGAGCATCTGGTTGCGGATATGAGTGGTGGAGGATCGATTCTGCCACCGTATTTTGCATTCTATGGCTGGAATTCACAACCTAACACTAACACTAACTTTTTCCTTAAAAGCTAGTGAAACACTTAAATTTGGGCTCAAAACACTTAAAATGTTAGTGTTTCAAGCCCAAATTTAGGTGTTTCACTAACTTTTAAGGGAAAAGTTAGTGTTAGTGTTAGGTTGTGAATTCCAGCCTATGGCAGCGATTGAAATCTTCGTCAACTTGTTATTATTCGTGTGATGGTTGGCAGAACAGCGAGGTACCTGCCCTTCCAGTGTAATTTAACACTGAAATTTCGACCTACCCAAGTTAACGTAGGAATTCCAGATTCCGAATATAGTATATACGCGGCCCCTGAGGGTGCCGCGTAAAAAAATGAGGCTATGCTAAATCATAAAAATGAGCCTAAATTTAAAATACATCGCATAAAAGGTAGATATGTACAGTACATTGCAAAAAAAGTTTCCAATTCGTTACTGGTAACGAACATTCGTTACCAGAAAAAGACGAAGCTTCGTCCAAAAGGACCAAGGGTTGTCCTAAAATACATTTATGCAAATAAATACAAAAAAGTATATGCCATATACATATGTAGATAAATACAAAACATTATGGCTCGGTAATGATACACTGAAGAAAACTGAAACTGAAGTGAAGAAAACATTGGGCAACTGGAACTGGATCAAAACAGTCTAAAAATAGGCGTCCAAAAACATCTATTTTCACCTATTTTCGACTGGACCAACAATAGTCGAAAAATAGACGTAATTTAGATGCCTATTTTTAGACTATTTTCTGTCTATTTTCTTTGTGATTAAAAACAGTCAAAAAGTAGACGTAATTTAGAAGCCTATTTTTCGCCTATTTTCGTTACGATTAAAAATAGTCGACAAATAGACGTAATTTAGACGCCTATTTTTAGACTATTTTCTGTCTATTTTCGTTACGATTAAAAACAGTCAAAAAATAGACCTAATTTAGACGACTATTTTTCGCCTATTTTGGTTGCGATTAAAAATAGTCGAAAAATAGACGTAATTTAGACGCCTATTTTTTGACTATTTTTCGCCTATTTTCGTTACGATTGAAAATAGACGTTATTTAGACGCCTATTTTTCGACTATTTTTCGCCTATTTTCGTTACGATTAAAAATAGTCGAAAAATAGACATAATTTAGACGCCTATTTTTCGACTATTTTTCGCCTATTTTTGTTACGATTGAAAATAGGCTAAAAAAAGTCGTCTAAATAACGACTGAATTTCGCCTATTTTTCACTGGATTAAAATAGGCGAAAATTAGACGTTATTCAGGCGCCTAAATTTCGACTGAATTTCGTCTAATTTTCGCCTTTTTTAAAAATAGTCTAAAATTAGACGCTTTATTTTCGACTAAAAAGTAGTCGAAATTCAGTATTTTGGTTTTCCTGTGTAAGTGGCGCTCTGAATACCCGACTTTGGGCAATAAATTTTTTTACTCAGGTTTTCGTTGGTCAACTCAAGAAGAAAAGTTGTTTAGAATTAAAAAAAGCTTTCATTTGATATACATAACGTCAAATTTTGTTCAACTTGAAATTTCAACCTATTTTTCAATAGGAAAAACTTTTCAAAGCGGTATAAAAAAGAATTCTGTATGGCTTTTGGTACTTTTTAAAACAGTTTTGTGTAGCGAATTGCTAGCTGCAAGTTTTTAAAAAGTCGTATGTGTAGGCAAACCTTTCTAAACAAATTTCCAAAATACACGTACAATACATGTACGTTGCCCAACATTGACAAAAACACACTATTTTTCAATCTTGGCTTCTGGAACTTTTCTCAACGGATTTTAGTACGGAAAAATTAGCTCTATTTTTTGGAAAATACGTATGTGTTGGCAAACTTCAGGTTTCTGAAGTTGGGTTGTGGCGTTCATTTTTTCAAGATTACTGTCTGCTGCGAAAACCAACTTTGCACACTATTAGAACAGAGGGTTAAATGCAGTTGGGGGGGAGGAATAGTGGACCTATTTTTCTGAGTAGAGCACCTTGGGGGAAGCATTTTTGCTTCAAGAACCCCTATTTCATTTTTTGGATTTTCTGAGTTACAACCCCACGAAATCTGAACCCTCAGCGAGGGACGTTTTCGCAATTTTTTTCCGAAGCTCTTGTCTTTTCCATTCTAATCGTGTCTAAATGGTGTCAGATTATTGGTTACAATTTTTTAGAATCAAAACAAAGGCTCTTTGACTGGGTTCTTGCCGAAAAATTGGCCAAATTCGCCAGAAACGTTCCAATTTTTGACCAAATTCAAACTTGGCCTTAATTTAGGCTTGGGCTTAGGCGTAGGCTTAGGGCTTAGGCTTAGTATCAGGCTTAGGCTTAGGCTTAGGTTCGGGCTTAGGCTTAGGCAATAAAAAATCGAAATTTTTAGAAAAAATCCTGCCAGCTTAGCCTAGAGAATCCTGCCAACTAAGCCTAGACGATGCCTTAAAACATCATAACGCACTCAAAACTATCCAAAAACAGATTATAGCCAATTTTGGCTTCGAACTTTGGCCTACGTTCACGTCCAAAAACACTGAAAATGCAATTTTCAAGGGGTCATAGCTCAGAAAATCTAAATTTGTGGATAGGGGTTCTATTAAAAAAATGCTTCCCTCAAGGTGTTCTACTCCAAAAAATAGGTCCACTATTTCCCCCCGCGGGGCCCCCCCAACTGCACTTGATCCAGGCCAAGTTTAAATTTGGTCAAAAATTGGACGTTTCTGGCGAATTCGGCCAATTTTTCGGTTGGAACCCGGTCAAAGAGCCTTTGTTTTGATTCTAAAAAATTGTGAACAATGATCTGACACCATTTAGACACGATTAGAACGCAAAAATCAAGGGCTTCGGAAAAAAAAATTGTAAAACGTCCCTCACTGAGGGTTCAGATTTCGGGGGGGTCATATCTCAGAAAATCCAAAAAATGAAATAGGGTTTCTTGAAGCAAAAATGCTTCCCCCAAGCAGGGTTGGCAGTCTCGGTCTCGGTCTCGGTCTCGGTCTCGTAAAAAACCCGAGACCAGGCTGGTCTCGGTCTCGGTCTCGGTCTCGGTCTCGGTAGGAAAACCGAGACCTGCCATAGGGTGGTCTCGGTATTTCAGATGAGACTTAAAGTTTTCAAAACTTACTAAAGTTACGAAGATTTTTTTTGATAATGTTGAATTTCTCGCAACTTCGCAAGTCATAAACTCATACCTCATAACCTAAGGGTCATTCTTTTGTAATTTAATTACAAACTTTTCATAATTCAAAGTATCTCAAAAAATTTTGAAATTGAAACTTGAAAAAAAGGTCCCCCAAGGGCTGGTCTCGGTCTCGTAGGTCTCGTTTGGGTGGTCTCGGTAGCCTGGTCTCGGTCTCGGTCTCGGTCTCGGTCTCGGTTGCAAACCCGAGACTTGCCAACCCTGCCCCCAAGGTGCTCTACTCAAAAAAATAGGTCCACTATTCCCCCCCATCTGCATTTAACCCAAATTTTGTTTCAAGTTTAACTTTTGACCTTTAAAAGGCTAACTGTGCGGCTAATTGTCCCATCGTCAAATTTTCCCTTGAACGGACAAAGACAAAATTTGCTGCTTTAGGTTACCAGAATGCTTTAGGTTACCATAATAACTTAGTATTACAGTATTGCAGTATTACAGGACATTCAGATTATGCCAGGTCATACATTCTCTTGCAATCTTTGCTCCGTGAAATTTGCTGACGATAACGTAAGTTGAATAGCAGTATGCATTCGCAGAAGAGCTTTGTTTCGTCATAGTGTTTATATATAGCTAATTTCGGAATAAAATCGTAGTAATGAATGGCCTAAAAATTTGTAATAATAAAACTATTAATTTTTGTAACAAGAATTCGGTTTATTAATGTAATTTTAGAATAATTTTATTTACTGCGGAGTAGTAACAGGCAAAACCAATGACAATGCGAAGTCATTGTCCACAAATCCTGTGATTTAACCAAACATGTAAGAATTGTTAGCCTGTTTTTGCGAATAAATCGATGCTGGAAGCATCCAAAATGTTAGCCACGGCCGTCGAGTATCGCTTAGAAAGTTAACTGCAATACGATTTTTAAAAGAATTGCCTTTTATATATATATATATATATATATATATATATATATATATATATATATATATATATATATATATATATATATATATATATATATATATATATATATATATATATATATATATATATATTGATTTTGTTTTAGGCTTATTCAGAACATCTGTGGAGCTTACTGCACCATATAAAAGTAGAAAAGCATGACAGGTAGGTATAAAAAAATATATATATTCGTTCGTGGGATGCTCATTTACTACTTTGAAAGCACAAAAAAATCTTCCCAATGTTGCCCCAATAAACCCGGTGCATGCAAGAAATGCAACCGATTAGACCACCATAAGCCCAGATATATAATATTGGAATGGGTTTTTGCCGTGAAGCGGGGTTGAGTTTATCTGATTAGCAAAGTTCAGATCAAGTGCAGTTGCGGCGGGAAAAATAGTGGACGTATTTTTTGGAGTAGAACACCTTAAGGGAAGCATTTTTATTTCTAGTGGAACCCCTGTCCACAAATTGAGAATTAGATTATGATCGTTAGAACGTGGGGACGTTTCTGGATAGTTTTTAGTGCGTTATGATCTTTTAAGGCATCGTCTAGACTTAGCAGGATTCTCTAGGCTACTGGCAGGATTTTTTCAGAAAATTGCCATTTTTTGCTTCCTAAGCGTGAGCATAAGCCTAAGCCTGAACCTGCCTAAGCCTGATACTTAGCCTAAGCCCCATGCTAAGCCCAAGCATAAATTAATGCCAAGTTTGAGTTTGGTCAAAATTTGGACGATTTTGGTGAATTTGGCCTTCGGAAGGAACGGGGTCAAAGTGACTTTGTTGTGAATCCAAAAAATTGTGAACATTATTCCGACTCCATTTCAACACGTTAAAAACGGAAAAAACACGGGTTTCCGAAGAAAATTGCGAAAACGTCCCTGACTGAGGGTTCAGATTTCGGGGCGTCGTTTCTCAGAAATTCCAAAAAATTGAATAGGGGTTATACCCAGAAAAAAATGTCGAGAGGAGGGAATGACTTAGATTTTTTTAATGGTTAAAAATGCCTTTTTTGGCAATTTTAACACTTATAAAACGCCTTACAAACGCAAGATCATTAAACTACAAAGTTGCAGTCGTCTGGGGGCACCAGAAAAATTTTTTTTTTTCCAATTTTTTTTGGATTTCCAATTGGCGTTTTTTCCAATTTTTAGACCGAATTTGGTCAATAACGTCACATCAGACAGTGTGTATATATATATATTACACAAGTGTGGCATAATATATTAGTCTCAGTGGCGGATCCAGGAATTTTTTTCGGGGGGGGGGCGACCCCCCCCGCAACCGGCCATTAGAATAAACTACAATACAATACAAATTTACTGGTGCGGGGGTCTGGGGGCGGCAACCCCTAGAAGCCAGACACTTCTACGTTTTTTGACCCCGGACTATCCTATGAAATCTGCAAGTTTTATCAAAACACACAGTTGCGGGGGTCTGGGGGCGGCAGCCCCCGGAAGCCAGTCACTTCTACGTTTTTTGACCCCGGACTATCCTATGAAATCTGCAAGTTTTATCAAAACACACAGTTGCGGGCCCCAGAAGCCAGACACTTTTATGTTTTTTGACCCCGGGATATCCTCTAAAATCTGCAACTTTTTTCAAACTTTACTAAAGTAGAGAGGCGTTACAGTTTCTGTGCCATTGTAAAGCAAAAAGACGACACTTATTAGATTGTAAAATTGGAACTAAAAACATAGAAGATTACAAAAATAATGGGCCGGCATGGGTACTCTAGTAGGTAGACATGCATAGGCTTTGATGAAAGATAATACCAAGCATCAGTAAGCCAGAAAGTTGCAGAGGTCTGGGAGCAGCCCCCAGGACAAAATTGGAGAAATTTTTTATTTTTAGAGCAAATTTGGTCAATTGGAGACGTATCGGAAATTTTTTCGGTCGGGCAATAAAAACCAAAGGGGGACCCTTGTGTAAAATTTCAGTCTGAAATAATTTCGGGGGGGGGGGGGGGGGCCCCCCCCCCCCGCGCCCCCCCCCCTGGATCCGCGCTTGATTAGTCTAGACATGTAACTGCAGCATAATGTATCTACTATGTACTAATGTACTAAATAAAGTCCACTATCCCCCCCCCCCAACTGCATTTAACCCTAAAGTTTCATGTTTGCGTTTTATGATAACAGCTTTTCTATTTTTTCAGAAATGCCTCTCATGATTGCTCTTTGTGTTGTGCAACGTATTCCTCACTTGCCGAGTTTTCGAAGCACCTGGAGGACTTTGAGCACAGAATAGCCTTGCAAAGACGAAAACGAACTGCTCTGCTGAAACCACGACTGAACTGGTCGCATGCTGCGGCCGATGTTTCCACTCTCTCTTCCAAGTATATATACATATGTACTCAATTTTTTTAAAAGATCGGTGTCCATGGCGCTTTTTGTACGTATCGATATTCATTTGTTTTTTCAGGCTGTTCGTAAAATAAAGTGAGAACGCCCAGACATCACACACACACAGCTTAGCCACTGTAAAGTCCAGTTCAACCCAGTTTGGGCGTTGAAACTACACTTTTTTATCTGCTGTGTAGTGCTCTAGTTTATATTTTTATTAAACTTGAGCTTATACGTGTTACTTT
Organism: Trissonchulus sp. WLG1_4; assembly: GCA_030248245.1. Taxonomy (NCBI): domain Eukaryota; kingdom Metazoa; phylum Nematoda; class Enoplea; order Enoplida; family Ironidae; genus Trissonchulus; species Trissonchulus sp. WLG1_4. The sequence continues at coordinate 29,359 of JASANF010010970.1, forward strand.
TAGCACTTTTTTGTTTTTTTAGATCTGCAGCTGTTCAGCCTTTGCGTCAGCTAATTCGACGAGTCCAGGGGCCGTTGTTGCCTACTCCAACGCTTGCGACTGCCAGCTATGTTTTCCAACCTTACCATACCCCCCAAAGACAACACCAACACTGCTATAATATTTCCTCTAACGCTGTGATGTATTCCACAAATGTCTACCCGACAACTTCGCAAGCTGCTGCCGAGAAGGTTTCAAGCATTAGTGATAAAGAGCCTGAAGATGACCATTGCTCTGTCATTTTTGCGAAAGTTGATGGCAAAAATGTTGTAGAAATTTGTACTGGACAGATGAAATCGGAATCGCAACCGTCTTTTGAATCTAATAGCCAACCGGCAGTGACTGTAGAAATTGTTGAGCCCAATTCCAATACAGATGAAATTGCTGATACACCGCAAGTTGACCATACAGTTTCTGGGATTGTAGAAGAACTTTTTACTCACGATTCGGAAGTTTCTAATCACAATTCGGAGCAGTTGGACAATCTGAGGAATCCTGAAAACGGGCCGTCTAATAGTGGAGAGCGAATTGTGAAAACAAACTGTCGAGAACTTATTGTGCAAACGGAAGGAAGTTTAGTACCCGGGCTGCCGACCCGAGACCGCAATTTGCAGCGCACCTTTCGCCGGCGGCCCCGGGGACCAAACTACTGGGCCAATAAGGCGAAACGGGACTTTTATCGTCACAAATACTACACCGAGCTGGCCAAGGCGGCTCGTGGCGCCGGCTGGACTCTAAGAAGTAATCAACATGAAAACAGAAGCCTGAATGGACGAATTGATTCCATTTATGCATTGCTATTAGAGGAAAAACGATCGCAAGCCAACAGTGAAACGGAACGGCCCCGTAATAGCAACTATGAACCGCTGGGCCCGCGGCCTGCCGTTGAACGGGCAGAGGCTGACAGCACGACTTGTGCGGCGGAAAACTCAAGCTCTAGAAATAACAATCAGACAACTACTGTTGCTGACTCGATGACTCGCACCCGTCTGGATCGACTCGATACGATGTTTCGTCGGGCGGCCAAAATTCCGGCTCGCGGCTTACCGCCAGCAGTCGATTGCTGAGAGATCGACTAAAACGATTTCGGCGCGCTGATTCGCTGACGTTGGCTGACTCCACCAGGACGAACCAATTTTATACGTCGGACGATGAAGCTGAAATTCGATGTCTGTACGAGTCCAGTGGTCAAACGGAGTCAAATGGTATGTGTGTTTAGAGTTTTGTAAGCCAGATAGGTGGATATAGTACTTCTTTAGCGAAACTTAGTGCTGGCAGTTAATTTCGTTTAAATTAGGCTGCAGATGTTTGTCTTCACAGCGATAAAAATACTGTGATTTGGGTAACGAAACTGGTTGTTTTAGCAAGTAGGGAGATTAGGGCCACATTGCTCCTGCCAACCCAGCAGTCCATCTCATGTGGTCGGTAAATGGGTACCACAATAACGTGGGAAGGTAACAGGGGTCCGTGTATAGCATTGTCTTGAGGGGCTGCCCCTCCCCCCTTTCACGGGTGCAGTCACAATTGAAGTGGCACCCCTGACGCTCCATAGCGTTGTAACGGAGATGAGCACCGCACGCGAGGTCGGACACGCCAAAGGATAGTTCTCTATCCGCGGGTTACCTTTACTTTAGCAAGTAATATTTTTTAGATAAATTTTTTTAGAATATATTATAATACTTTATTTAGACCTTCAGCTTCAGGTATTCTTTTCTGTCCAAAACTGCAGTTGTCTAAATTTAGCAGATTAGTTAGTGTTTATTGGTTAGGAAGCTGCTTGTACCGCTATCTTCGCGGCTTTTCTACGTGACATGTTATTGCAAATTTTAATGCTTCTACCAATGTGTCTTTTCAGCTGGAAATGTTGAGAATCCACTTTCACGCCGAAGAACGCTATCAGAATCCAGCGTAATGTCTATTGGTAAGTTTTCACAAACATACATACTCCAGTGCACACATATTTTTGTTGTTTAATATTTTTAAACTTGACCTGCTAAAAGTTTTTTGGACAACTGTGAATTTTTCACATTTTCTAGAAGTTATTTACCTAACCACTGATATACTTGGTATTTCCATTACCGAATTATATATGCAGACGCGGCTTCCTTTAGTTGAGGAATGGATATCTGTATAAAGTTTCAAAGTATTTGCAGAATTGTTGGATACATTGGACTCTGTTGGCCGTTCACGTCATTATCCTCATCTTATCAAGTCTGAACCAGCAAATGGTAGGCGTTGGTACTCGACTGTTATGATTAGCACACAGCACTTTAAACGTCTGGTCTGGCATCCAATTGAGTACAGTCGATTGCGACCGTACTTGTGTTGGCTTGTTTGGTCAATTTTTAATCATCCAATCTTTCGTCGGCACGTACATCAGTGGTTGCGGCTTTTCTGTCTTCCTTTTCAAAAGTGAAGAATACTAGTTAGTATAGGCTGAAACATTATGAGGGGGGAGGGAAGGGGGACCCCCCCTCCCGCCCAACACTTGAGGAACCGGGGGAAGGTTCCCAAAAAATTTGAGCAAAATTTAGTAAAAATGACACTGTTGAAAAATTTTTGCAAAACTTAGGGTATGTATTATGTATTTTTGAACCGTCAGAGACGAGGGTCTTTAAAATTAAGCCGGAGGGGCCCTCTAAAATTTTGACCCGTTTTACTATATTATGGTCTGAAATCTAGGTTTTGATCGCTGAAAAATCAATTTTTTTCAATTTTTTCAGATGTAATTTTATTTTTTACTTGCAATCCTCCGATCGTTCTTTAGTCCTCGTCTATTTTTTTTGTGAAAAGGTTCTGATCATTTTAAATAGTTTTCGAACGCTTTATATAAGTTCGCTCTTTTATAAGTTTTCAAACGGAGAAAAAATGTAAAACAAATTGTACGTAGCATGTAAAATTGACCGTTCCACCTGCGCTTAAAAATGATAAAACAGCTCAGCAGTTAGCGTCAGCGTAATTACAACAAATTGTTTTTAGGATGTGCAGCTCCAGCGTCTGCCGTGTTGTGTAAACAAGAAGTCGTGACGGAGATGAGTTCCACAGGAGTTGAATCTACTAACGATAATATTATTCCAGGTAGTTTAAACTTTAAAGTTGGATCGTTTAGTGACGTAGGCGTACACAAAATTGTTTTTGCAGGCTGGAAAACTTGGCTTGGTTTGACGCGTCCATGCACTTGCTTTTTAGAGCTAGCCACCAGAAGTTGAGCAATTTTTAGATTTATAGAAGATTATTTTACGCTGGAGAGGTACACCTGAGATGATCCGTATGACAGCTAGCTCCTATGACGAAACCTGTTTAGCTAATGTTTCTTGTGTCAGCTAAATAGTGGAAAGACTAATTTGGTTCGAACCTCCCTTTTTAGGGGGCTACTTGTTTCTAATATCTAATTAATTTGATTTTGTAGGTGCGTTCTGAGTACGCATCAGTCTTCCTTTTGACTATGTAAGACGCTTATGGGAATTTTTGTTGGACTACTTTTTCGGACACTTTAAATACGCGAATTCGGCACAATATGTTGAAAAAATGGTTGTTGAGAACTCTTGTTTCAGACTCCTGTGAACAAAATGCTGCTATTTGTGAAATTCATGAATTATCCTCTGCTCTTCATCAGATTACAGAAGCTGCTAAGGCAGAAACTCCTCAACCTATTCCACCGCCAGATACTACGATCGACCCAGCTTCCGGTAGAGAGCTTGGAATTTTTTGACTCAAACTTTTATATTAATTTATCTGTAAACATAATGTTTGAAAAGCTGCTGAAAAAAGCAACTGGTTCTTTACGACTTCTTTTTACCTTCTGAACACCTTTTTAGCTTTTTTATAGAATAATTTATATGTTAATTTTTTTCTTTCATGCATTTTAGACCAGCCATCGGCAGTGGTTGCATCGGCTAACAGCAATGACCCCTTACAAGCACTGTGGGTGGTGTGCAAGAAAGAAGAAGATTTGCAATCTGAACTGCAGCTGTTGTCTGCCAAGCTAACTGTCATTCAGAATTATTTCAATAGTTGCTTTCAACGGAAACAACAGGTACTTTTTATGATTGATTGTTGAACAACCAAAAAAGCTTCCGCATCCGCAAATTTTGATTTACAGACGCACATATGGTTGTTTAGTTATTGATGAAATGATAAATATTATTATATTTATGTCTGTGAAATGACACCTTCAGTTATTTTCTAGTATCTTTGTGTGTGTGATACTGGGACTATTTTGTGATCAGAGAACTTCATAGGGACTAAATTAGTAGCTGATTTAGTAGTGCGAAAGATACGTCCTTCTAATTCTCTGTTCTCTGTGGTTCAATATTTTCAACCTGTTTTTGCTCCTTCTACATTAGTCGAGTATTTTTTCACAGAATTTTTGTAGCATTTTATTATTAAAATTATTTTTACCAAATTTGCTGACCTCTTTTGACCTCTCCCAAGTCCTGCCGCATGTCTGTGAGCAATCGCAGACCCAAGCCCAGGCTTTGTCCTGGAAGCTTGGCCTTGCCGTGGTGGAGGGGCTCCCTTTTGGGGTCCAAATGCGGAGGCAAGTAAAATTCGAAAAAATCACATTTTGTTCACTTACTGTGTAAAAATAGATATACATGGCGTAATGGTTCTTCTTTATTAAAAGTGAAATGTGTAAGTATCATGTCATTATACATTCTGCGAAAGGCAGAAGTCTTGGTACAATCAGCGGGTTGATATTTTATTAAAATTTTGAGCTTTTGCTTGTTCGTAGTCGAAGGTAGTTTTGTTGAAGCTTTGTCAAATTATTCCAAAAAGGAACAGCTCGCCGTGTGTTTTGTGTCCTATCTAAGCGGACTTACGTTTGTTCTGTTAAATCCTTTTAATCAGCTGTTTAATCCC